>PTRB01000250.1:0-31104 GCA_025094155.1 Lichtheimia hyalospora FSU 10163
AAAATATCGACAGATCTCGACATCTTAACTCGCGATCGCAACTTTTCTGACCCTTCTCAACTCGCCATGTCCACAACTGACACCTTGAAATGGAGTCAGGTCGTGGCCAAAGGTGCCGGAATGAAGGTCATTACACCTTCAAGAGCTCCTCGCGAAGCCAACATTTCGACTGACATTCTCTATGAGCACCCCGATTTCACTCGCCAACTACTGTCACGCAAAGCAGCAGCAATTGTACGTCAGGCTCTGACTCCACAATCAGTGCTTTTCTCTCTTCCTACCATGGCTTTTGAAAAACGCAGCCAGGCCTACAATATCATAGAGTCACAAATTGGTCGCGTTCAGGGCTTCCGTCCGCTGAATGAATATGATCCTCGATCCCGCCGAGACTTGTTAATTGAGACCAAATTCATTGATCCGGAATGTGCACAGAAAGCCATCGAAGAAGGTGTTACAGTGGATGATGTCATATATAAAGCTTCACCTTCTATTGCAGGCTCTGAAAATCCTTTGATCAGAGTCCAACTTAACTTACTCTATATTGATACTGACGAAGCCATCAGGAATGGACTGCTTTCTTCACTCCGGTACTATGGACAAGTGTACCAAATCAAAAGAATTCTCTGTGATGGTTACTATGAAGGCCAATTGACAGTTACAATTGATCCAAGTATGGGATATACAGATACCAAAGGAGAGCACCATGAGTCTCAGCCTTTGCAGCGCATGTTATATTTGGAGACTTGGGACACATTTGCTCCAGCTACTTTTAAGGGTGCTGCACCTGTGTGCTATTATTGTCGCCAAGCAGGACACATTCGCAAAAACTGCCCAGAACTTGCAAAACGCATTTGTTTCGAATGTGGCAGTGCTGGTCATACAAGAAAGTATTGTAAATCGAAGGTTACAGATGCACAAGCCATTGAACTATATACTGCAGCAGTATCAAAGAAGGTTGAGAAGCAAAAGAAAAGCTTAGTTAAACAAATGGATCAGAGCACACCGGCAATGATCACGCAAGAAGTCTCCAGAGATGAAGGTCACAGGGAATGTGATGGTGACCTTTCCGAGAAAGAGATGGTTTGGGAGAAGGAACACGAAGTTTTGGATTCTGATATGGAAATGATTTCAAGCCAAACATCCGATATGGCACATAATGCGAAGATATTCGATTCTGATCCAGAATTCAATGTCAACTCCTCGAAATGGGCGCCTTATGACAAGGCAACCCGCATGAAGGTGGATATGGAAAATGACAAGGACTATATATGTTTGACCAAAGTCACTGCTTCTGATGTCATTCCTTCGAAGGCTAAGCGTTCGCTGCTTAAACACAAGATACCCACTGCATCGCAGCGGGTTGACAACGATTCGGATTTGCTATTATGCCCAGTGATTCCACCACCAACACATAATACTACCGCCCATCAGGGCCAATGATAAATCGCCCATTACGTATTGGCTCTTTAAATGCTCGCAGCATTTTCAAAGAGTACACCCCAACCACTCAACGCTCCTTTGTCTATCATCTTCGTACTACCTATCATCTGGACATCCTCTGTCTTCAAGAAACCGCCACTACCTCCCGAGATCCTCATATCACCACTGACCAGTTCACTTCATTCACAAGATATATGTTTCCTCAGTGTTCGTCTATCCTTACCAAGCATGTGGCGATTATTTGCCTTAACAAGAACCTTACTTTGGATCACTCCATTGTTTCTATGGATGAGCGTGTTGTTGTAGCATCTATTGTAGATCAACAACAACACACTCTCTGTCGTGTCATCAATGCCTATGTCCCGGCAGAGTATAATGCTCGTCGAGATTTTTTGCGCGCTTTCCTCTCCTTACCTTTTACAGCTGATGTTGACTTTGGTCCCTGGTTATTGCTAGGGGACTTTAATGTGAACCTGCATAATCCTTCCATATCTCATAGTACGGCTGTCAAACCATGGTTTGATTGGGTTAAGATGCACTTTGAAAACTGTATGCCGCAAGGCTTACATACATTTACACGGGGTGATTCCCGGACTACCATTGACTATATCTTTGGCCATATTTCCTTGATGCCGAGGATATCAAATGCAACTCAGCACTTCTTCCCATCATCTTGGACTGACCACTGTTTATTGACAGTTGACGTTCTGCCAGTTCGTCGAGACTTCGGTCGTGGCAGCTGGAGGTTCAACCCTTCCCTGCTTCATGATGAGAATTTTGTTGATCTTCTGGACCACACGATAGCCGTTTTCTTTGATACCATGGATATGGCGCCGGATACTTCTCCACAGGACCAATGGGAATCTTTTAAACGGCTCCTCAAATGCACAGCTCAACGCCAATCACGTGGATCAACACAACACAGACGTGCTCGGCTAACAAAGTTACAATCTGAACGTCAAGCTTTATTATCCAACCCAACAGATACAAAACTACCAGCTATCGAAAAGCAGATTGAAACACTGATTCAACAAGACACTCGACAAACCATGCTTCGTTCAGCAACACGCTGGCATGAGCAGGGTGAACGTAGCAACAAGTATTTCTTCCGGGTGATCAAGGAACGACAAACTAAACAAACGATCACTGCTTTGCGATCACATTCCGGTGAGATCCTTACTGACATCCAAGATATCATTAAGGAAACTCGCATATTTTACAATGAGCTCTATACACCAGATGATATTGATGTACCAGCTTTAGAGTCACTTCTGCATAATATTCCAGACACGTCGAAACTTTCACTGGAAGAATCCAACGACCTTACAGCACTGCCACACATCGAGGACATCATTGAAATAATAGATCACTCACCTTTGGGTAAGAGCCCTGGTTTAGATGGCATTCCATTCGAAGTTTACAAGCATCTCCTACCACGAGCACCTCGTTTACAACAGCTCTTGCTCACGGTTATTCGCCAAGCTTTCGAAGGTATCTTTCCTATCTCATGGTGCCACACACGTATGGTACTGCTCTTCAAGAAAGGGGATCCCGAGTTGCTTCGCAATTGGCGCCCACTTTCGCTCATTAACACAGATGCCAAATTGTTTACAAAACTCCTGGCCAATCGTTTTAATGATATCTTGCCAAAGCTCATCAACCCATATCAAACAGGCTTTATGCCACATCGCCTGATATCTGATAATGGGTGGATCAACCAAGTCCTCATGAATAGCCATAGCAAGGCCAACCCACTAGATTCAGCAGTTGCTATATTTCTTGACCAAGAGAAGGCATATGACCGAGTCCATCCAGCATACCTACACCGGGTATTGCTACACTTTGGTTTTCCAGAAAACCTAGTGCAAAGTTTATCTCAACTGTTTTTCAAGACCCAGGTCCATGTGAGTATCAATGGCCATTTAGGCAAGCCATTCATGCAACGTAGAGGGCTTAGACAAGGTGACCCTTTATCTCCCCTCCTATTCAATCTTGTATTTGAACCCTTGTTACGATCTATCTTGGCTAGCCCTTTAACAGGGGTTTCTCTTGCACTACCTCGTACTAGCTCAAGAACAAGCAACGCACAACGACCGCACTGTAATACCATCCCAACACCTCCTCGACTAAAACTTCTTAGCTATGCAGATGATTTAGAAGTTTTCCTATCACATTCGGGTGAATGGCCTATTTTGATGGATCTGTTACAACGTTATGGTGCTGCATCAAATGCAAAGGTGAACTTGAACAAGACAATTTTGATGTCGCTTTCAGGATTAAGAAATGATGACTGGGTTTCCATTGCCAATTCCTATGGTGCACAATGGCATGATAAAAGCAGCACTGACGCAGTACGATATCTAGGTTATCCTTTATATCATTCTCCTGCACAGTTATATTCTTTCCTCGATGCGCTCAAAAACAAAATACATCGCCATGCCAACATTCTCAAAGAGCGTCATCTATCGCTACGGGGTGCTAGCACTGTCACCAATTCCTTGCTCCTTTCAAGATTATGGCATGTGCTTCGAGTTACACCAATTCCACTACAATGGTTGACCGAGATAAAAGCTATTATACGCTCATATATTACACCTTTTTGGCCACGCCCTGCATGGACTACATTGTGTCTCCCACGGCGATGTGGAGGAGCTGGTTTGGTTGACATTATTGACCAAAGTCAGGCGCTTCATTTCGTGTACCTACAACGTCTATGTGCACCCACTAAATCTTCAGATTTTATTACACCTTGGATCATATGGTATTACCATCTGCTCACACGAAATACGTCGTTGCTACCATGGTTCTTATACCCACGCCAATTTCAGCATTGTTTAAAACCTGATCCACATATGGCCCATCTAGGAAAAGTACTGAGTCGCCTTCCTCAGCTTAAGCCAAGTGGTATCTGGTCTGCAAGCAGGTTCCTTGATGTACCATTACGCCTTATTCAATTTCCAACTTTGCCATTGACGACATCGACACCACCAAAACCCATCAATATACAGTATTCACTATCTGATCTTGCCTATTGGGATATACAACAACAACACTGTGTGTTGCGACCAGTGCAACAAATACGACGTGCAATCGCGAATTTCCGATCCACCTTTGTACTCGCACACATTGCATCATACACGTTGCATCTTCTGGATGCTACTCATGTATCATTCACACTTTACCAATCTGCTTCGACACCTCCTTCTCATTTGATTGCGCACCAGCCAATTGCCCATACTCTTCCAACTCTGACACATTGGACACTTCAAGTGTCAGCAAGGAAGATATGTGACATTCCTTCCCTTTCACTATCACAGCTTCGACGCTATTGGCACCCACATTGGCAATATATACTCAAACGACCACCGGATCCTGATGCTACTACTCCGCATACTTTTACCTACCCATCCTTCTTTTGGAGGTCCTTCTGGAAACTCTCTCTCCCACATAAGGCATTTACACCTTGGTGGCGACTCTTACAACATTGTGTTGGTACTAGGGCCAAACTGCACAAATTCCAAGTGAATCATGTTGACAGCGCTATATGTCCTATCTGCAAATTTGAAGATGAAGATCTGTACCACATGTTTGTGGGTTGCTCTGATAAACGACCTTTCTGGCGTGCTGCTCTCAATTTCTTTCAAATTGACCATCTCTTCCCGACTCAAGATCTAGTTTGGCAAGCTTTAACCAGTATGAAATCATATCAACATGATATTTTGAGTGATAGTATCTTATGCCGCCTTGGCTGCATTATCGCAGTTTTATGGCGACATCACTGGAGATGCACCTTAGAGAATGAGCCCTGGACCACCCACACAATTCTCAGTACCCTATATTCAGATCTACTTTCTTCGTCATTTGTCCCTTCTTTTTCCATTTCAACTGTTTAATAAAGTCTACACTTTCAATACAAAAAAAAAATTTGCAAGCCCACCTTTACTTTACGCATCACCACACAATCCAAACCATGTCAGCCCACCATCTGCTCCCATATTACTCCATCCACAAATCCCCTACACAGAATACACGTCAGCTGTGTTAACATAAGCTGTAACGATGACAATGTACGGCTGGAACACGTGGTTTGCGCCTTTGGTCCGTGGCTGGATATGGCCTTGTTTCAACCTGACATTCCTTTGAAGTTCTGAAGGAAGATCCGTCTTCACAATTGGCTACATTAAACAGTTGCATGACAGCATCAAAGCTGTTTAAGATTGTAACAGGCGAGCTTGAACAATGAACAACCACGATATGCTGCTACAACGCGTAGTTCGTCGATCATCGCCTGCAGAGGGATATTTTCTGTTGAAGCCTCTGTTATGCACTGTTGAACCGCTTGCCTCTTTCCCACTATCCATGCCATCTGTGAATATTGTTGATAAGCAATAAGATTATGAACAAAGTACCATGGGTGGGAAAAAAATGGACGGATTACCGACAATGACACTTATATTGTACACCCCCTCCTTTTTTTCGATGTGGAGACCGTTTAGTCATTAATGAGATCGGTAAAGCAACACCAAAAAATGACAAGATGATGGAAAACGGGAAAAATATGATATTGGATTCCTGAGAGACTGTGGATAAAAAAAAACATATGAAAAACCAGTCTTTTTATTCTATGAGGAGAGATAGATGTGGGATTTTATTTGCCAATGTCTTCTATATATGTTATTATTGTCAACAGAAATGAGCGTTTGGTTGTAAAATCGCTTCGTTTCCGATCTGATTATCATTTGACGCAGTTGTCATGTATGCCCCGATTAGCAATAGCACTATAACTTCTATGCTCTTATATAACAACAGTGGTGTCAATTCAATGTAAGGGTGAACCGTTATGATCAATGGTCAAGACGAGTGATTAGAAAAAAAACGTCTTGTGTCTAATACCATTACGCGACAGACTATGCACACTTGCGTAGCGACCATTGGCCCGTTCAAGTCACGCGCGAATTAAGAATCAAGGAGACGCGATTCGGCTCGCAGTTATCGTGTTCCTCTCTTTTTCTATCATGTCGCTCGTCAACATTGCCAATATTAACGTACTCAACAATCCTGCACCCTTCAATAGTCCTTTGGAGTTTGAAATCACGTTTGAGTGCAATGCCGAACTTAAGGATGGTAAAGGGAATATGAACCGGACGTCGTCGAATGCGATTTGTGGTGATTGAATACGCATTTTGCTTCATCTTGTAGATCTGGAGTGGCGTATGATTTATGTTGGATCTGCCGAAAGCCAAGAATATGATCAAGTACTGGATTCCATCATGGTTGGCCCAATTCCTGTGGGTGTCAACAAGTTCGTTTTTTCGGTAAGATAATATGTTTGTTGAATCTTGTGCGCTTGCACAGTGAGCCATTATATCTGAATGCACCAGTGATTAACCTATATGAAATGCAGGCTGGACCACCGCAAATAGATTTACTACCCCAAAATGATCTGCTCGAGGTTACTGTCGTGTTGCTGAGCTGTTTATATCATGGGAAAGAATTTGTACGTGTGGGATACTATGTCAACAATGAATATACGGATGAGAGCCTTGCACAGGAGCCACCACAACAAGTTGTCATTGAGAAATTACAACGGAATATCTTGGCGGATAAACCTAAGGTTACCCGGTATGTGTACAATATGGTTGACATCATTAGATTAGAATAGACTAACTGGTATTTCGGATATATAGTTACACAATAGATTGGTAAGCTATATGGGTCAGGTATACGAGAGATTTATTGATCCATTCAATAGGACAAACCCTTCGAATGACCCATTGATGGAAGCTGCTGCCAAGCAGACTGATCAGGTATAGCCCGAATATACTGTGGATCTCAGTTACTGATGGGATACTTCATACGCTAGGATATGATGGTACAATAAACTTGATATCATGACTACAGTTTACCATGACTTGACCTACTACTGCAGCCGATGGTGACTAGTATTATATCATTAGAGTAGATGAAATTTAAAGACAAATGAAATCATATCTCTCTAACATACCCATCTCCAATCAACACATAATTTAAGCGTCATCAAAACTATCTCACAAGTTCATGTGAGGGGAGGGGGGCATTCAACATGAGGAGATCAAAGATATCAAGTGTAATAAACCCAAGAGCCTAGGTTATCCAATGTCATCAACGGTTTTGCCTGATAGTTTATTACGTTCCTTACTATGCATTTTACAATAAACTAGGGACAATGATGTATTCTCTCACTTCTCTGACTAGCTAAACGTTGTGTTGTTATGTTCAATGCCAGGCAAAAACCCAAGTCGACCACGAAAGGATATGAGTCACTTTTCGAGTACTGCATCCGGACCGTGCCACAAATTGATGACAATTGCTGTGAAAAGGACCAGTGTGAAGCGGCACCAGCGCCAGATGACACCGAAAGCACACTGTATAACCCAGTAAATAAGCCCAATTAAAGTGCAAGGATATTGACCTGATGGAGATGGGTCAAGGTTTTTGGTGTGCTTCACTCCGTGATTGCTACATCGACAGTCAAATGAGATGAGAAAGTCTGGTGGGACGCGAGGATACAAATTATATGTAGAAAATGTGCTATTGTCTTCTCGAATGGATGATACTTCAATATCTTTTTGGGTAGTTGAGGTGACACCTGTCATATGCTGAATAAACCTTTCCTTGAATGAAGCACAAGGCAAAATATTTTCTAGTGCATATTCGGATGATGCATTGTACAAGGATGCGAGATTATGCTCGGTCAAGCAGGCGGCTTGTTTTACGGGAGCAATGGACGATGTATGGGATGCATTTGAATGGTTGTCCTGCTCATAGCTGCTATGGGATTCAATATCCGCGTATGATAAGTTACTACTGTGATCATGTAGAGATTCTGATAGAGCAGGTTTTTGCAGTCGCTTGAGCCACTCGTTTTCAAGCTCATATAGTAGGCTTTGTTTAGGAGTTGTCATAGACAGGTCCATCTGCAAGCTGTTGGGGATTGCTGGTGGTTTATTTGGAGCGATGATATCGGTAGATCCTCCAAGCCGCTCAGTGATGTAGCAATTACCATGTTCACTAGTAGCTGGTGAGTGACGAGGGGACCAGCCGATGCCACACTCCCGTAAATGTGATAAAGTGTTGCGGTGGTCTTCGAGACTGATTGTGAGTTCCTCAATGTGTTTAAACTGGCGTTGATAGGCTTCCTTCAAGCTGATGTACTCCTGCTGGTTATACTGAAACTGTGCCAGCTGCTGGCGTAGATCTTGCAGATCCATTAATGTATTCTGTAGCTTGTGCTCCACGACATGCTTTGCAGTAGTTAGTTGTTCGTTTTTTGTCTGCATTTCAACTATTTTAGCATTTAACTCTTCAGTTTCTTCGCGATCTTGCATGTTGCTCAACAATACATCGACACTCTCATTACTGCATTCGTTGTATTTTTGAGCGTATCGCAACTCTTCAAGTTGCTGTATTTTCTGTGCAGCAATGTCCAAGTTGCTACGCAAGATCTCGATCTCATTTTGAAGTTTACGTGTTGTCTTCTCATTATTATGGCTGTTCTCTGTCGATTTGTATAAAGCATTATCCAACATCTTCTTCATTTCTGCATTTTTTATCTCAAGTTCTTCGATTAATGCTTCCCGTGCTCGTTGATGTGATATAAGATACATTGCAGCACTTTTATCGCTGTAGCAGTCATCATTGTCTTGCCAGCAATCATGGTTATCCTGATTATCCTTTTCGTATTGCTGAATGCGTTTGAGCATGCCTTGGTACTTCGAATTAAGTGTCATATTGTTTTCCAGCAGTGATTTGCCTATTTCTGCAGCAAGAGCAAGATCTAAGTAGATTGATGTTAGCTGATTGACCTACATGTTCTCATCCTACTAGAATTAAAAGGGGCAGAGTCCGCTGTTGCTATTCCCTTTCCACCTATTACCTCGCTCTTTCTCTCTCAGTGACATATATGCATTCTTTAGTAGTGAAGCCAGCTCGCCTGATGATTTTTCGGTAACCCATGAAAAGGACGACATAAAAGATGTGGTTGATATTGCCCCTGGAGATCGAGGTTCTGCACTTCCACACCACAGAGAGGGGCTTTTGAGAAGTCCATCAGTCGATAAAGGTCGCGATGAAAAGCTGTTTAGAGGGGGAGGTGCGTTTCCACGAAGCATTCTGGTATACAAATCGTCTGTTGTCGAAGTTTATTGTATAAGTCGCTGTGAAAGAGAAGAGAGAAAGAGTGTGTTTATTCTTGCGAAGAGAGTGTTGAAAAGGGGTACGCATGATAAGGGGGACTAGGGCGATCAATCGGAGTCGATTTTGGTAACCATTTTGATTAGGTCCCAAATGCCGATGTGTTATTATTCATCACGAGAAACGCATACAGGTCCTTTTTACAACTACACGATAACTATATCATATAAATGTGCGTAATACAACACAGCTAGGAAACATGCTGCATGCTTTATATGCTTGATGAATGAAGAACGTTTTTGTGCAATCTACTTCTCCTATGCATGTCTCCTTTCATAAAACGCCAGCTAATAACCCATTCCTCCCGTTCACCTTTATTGCCCAATCCAATGCATACGAACAATTGTCCTGCTCCAGCCCATCATTTCCATCCTTCGACTTTCTTGATCCGAGATGATTTGACTGTATAACGCTCAAGCAAAGAAATGTCGTCCAATATCAGAAGAATCCATCTGTTAAGAGAATTACTACGGGCGTCCAAAATCTGATAGGCAGTTTAGCATAACATCCTACAGCAACTCAACTTGGCAGCCGTTTCCATTCATTCCAAGTATCATCAAGGATCCATATCGATTGACCACCTGTTTCACCCACTCATCGTGCTGGATGGAATGCTATTCAAAGCCCATCATATGCTGCTACTTGACAATACCTTCACAGAAAAAAAATTAGACACAACTGTTTATCATTATCCTGATGTGCTTTAACTCTCTTTGTTCTCTACTAAAAAATTACACATCGATGAATGTAAACTATTATCCCAATCTCTATCTCGTTGCATGTTTGTATTATCTATTATAATGATAACTTTAACCATGTGGAAGTAAAGAAGGTGATAAGGTAGATGGCCATGAGCATTTATGCAACTTAGATATAAAAAAAAAGTGCACTAGTCTACTTGATAGCTGATAATAAAAGTTGAGTTGCCTAAACTGCCTATCAGATTTGGGGCGCCCGTAGTAATTCTCATTGTATAAATTTATGCAGGGCCACAGAAATATATACCCGCTTGTGGTGGTGCATGCTGCTATAAGGAAAAAGAGAGGAAGAGGGAGGGCCTGATTGATCATTGCATTTTGAATGAAGACTACCTCGATAGTGTAGCTCACCACCAACTTTTCGTCGTGATTAGATCTTGTCAATACACAGCGTCGTTAGGCACGTACCTCTTGTGATATTCCTCCAACGCAAAATGGAAATTGATGTAATGCAAAGTTGAAAAAAACCAAGGAAAAATCCAATATACGGGGGCTGGGTTTGAAACTAGGGTGACGTATAGATTGCGCAGCTGTATTAAAGCCCGTTGGGAAAGAAACCATGGATACCACTCTTCGTTTTCTGGCTTGACTGGCTTGGATAGCATTTACAAGGAGCGACCGGTCTCTTCGTTAGTTAATGGTTACCTGCGGGTTAAATCGTTCTGCAAAGGGATCCCCCTTCAGTTACGGTTCGGCTGGCTGTTGTGGGTGGGTACTGAATGCGTTATATGCCTAGGTTGGCGGATTGCGTGTTTACAGGAGCGACCGATCTCTTCGTTGTTAATGGTTGCCTGCTGGTTAAATCATTCAGCAAAGGGATCCCCCTTCAGTTACGGTTCGGCTGGCTGTTGTGGGTGGGTACTGAATGCGCAACGCGTCAACAACATCTTTTGGGATCAAATGGTCGTCTTCCACCTTCTCGTGGTTGATCCTGTGGATCAAGGAATTTACTTCCTTGTGAACTAAGAGAAGACGCTTAGAAAAGTCGTTAATACATATATGAAATAAATTACACTGTTGTAATGATTACATGATCATATAAGTTTCTTATAAACGTCCTTCGACCACACACACAGAAGCAAGTATAGAGCTTTATTCATGACCTTTACAGGCCTTGCTGATAAGAGCTGGTCGGCGCGTAATTTCGTACTTATATTTTTTTTAGGCGGAAGAACCAAGTTTTATTTCAACATACGTCCAAGAGCGGTATGGAGAATTGATTGGATAATTTAATGTTCTAATACTAAAGACCCAGCATCAATGCGTTGGGCTACAATACGTTGGACTTGAAGAAATATTAACGAGGGGACAAAAGGAACATGGTCAAAATAACTCGCCAGTGAGCTTTCCAAATGCATTCCAGGGTTATGGAGATAACGGTGGCACTGGCTATGGTTGGAGGGCTGGTAGGAAATTGTAGGCGGAACAGAGACTTGGAGATGGAATCAGTGGTGCAATTAGCCAGTAAAAGATCTTGGTAAACTCGAGACCAAACGGCAAGCTTGGGTGGGCAATGGTACAGGAAATGATCCATGGTATCAGGAACATTGGAACTAATCTGACATACATCCGACGGAAAGGATTGTGGGAGAAATTTATGCAGAAGGACCCAAACATTCCGCGCAATGGTGGTAATCGATAGATTCCAAAACCGTGACCATGGGATCGGAGTGGCTAATGTGCGATTCGATGATGTGATGTGCTGTGTGACTTGAGAGATGATGATTGCTGAAAGTGTTTGCGTTTGATATTAAGGAAATCAATGTCCTCTAGTTTCAGAAGCGTCACCAACGGCAAGATGGAATGATCCAATGTTGACAATGGAGGTGAACCAGACAAGAAGGTAGCTGGTACACACACCCGACAAGCAAAGGAACAGTACTGCAAAATGTGCTGATCAAGGAGTGTTTGAAGCCGACGAATGATGCCCGGGAACTGAGATATGGGCCTAGGATGTTTAAGCCGTAACCAACCTTGGACTGCATCCTCTTCGAATAAATCCATAATGATGATAGGGTGTTGGTTAAGAGACTTCCATAGCTTATGAATATTCGAAGGAACAGGTCGAACAAAGGGCTGAAGTGTATCAAGGACATGCATTTGCAACACCGTTTTGGAAGCCAAAATAGCATCATCAAGTTGCAAAGTGAAACAATCCAAAGTCTGGCATAATACTCGAGTGAAAGAGACAGGCGCTTGATATATAGGGGGGCGAAGGCGTTGGAATAAAAGACATATCAGGGGATCACGCGGTGAACTCCAGCTGTGTAAACAATGTATAATCCACGAGTGAATAAATGATCGTTGATAATGTTCGGGATCGAAGAGTGGCTGTAGCCAACGAAGCTGTAATGCAAGTTGTTGAGCTGGAGGATGAAGTATAGCCAAACCACCTTCTGATCGTGGTAGCAAGAGCTTGTCGTAACTGATTTTGGGCCACATTTTTGATGTGAGAAAGGAATGGCTCATAGAACGCACTTTATGAAAGAAAGCTTGAGTGGCGGGACATACACGAAGGACATGCCATAGCTTGGACAAGATAAGGACATTGAGTCCAGTTGCTCTGATTTCGTACTTATAATGCAATCCATGCATGATGGTCAATTTTCTCTCTCTCTCTCTCCTTGCCCTTCTCGCATGACATTCTCCAAGCTTCCAGTAGAGATCGTTCTACGCATTCTCCAGGAACTCGATTGGGATGAAAGGCTTTCATTTGGATCGGTAGAGCCGTAGACATGGATGTGCAGCTTGCAATTGCGCACGGATAAAGTATTCAAGCTTCAGTACCCTGTCAACACCTTGCGTTTGGCATGTTCTCAACACATTCAGCTGCCTGAACAACAGATCAATCTTGGACTCTTGCGACTTACAATAATGTATGCATATGCAGCAACAAAGTATACGATATCACAGCCTTCGAGTACATCCCAAAAGTTCACAAAGTGGTTTTGCAAAGAGCTGGCGAAGCGACCCAACCGACCAGCTGTCAACATATGCATCGATTTTGAGCAGCAAAGACAATGGCATTCAACTATCGAGCAAACGAAAGCCAACGCACGCGCAGTACTGCATGGCATGAAACGACCAGCTATTGAAGTGGATATTCACGCATTTGATACCCCTCGCGAGTTGAAGAGGCAACGTGATTACCAAAAGATGCTTGCTGTACAAGCTGGGATCTGTCAACTGCGCTCATCAAGTACAAATGTTGTCTCCCATTCCAGCGATCACGTATTGCCGTTTTGTGTTGCAATGATGGTTAACAAGGCCAAATACTATACGAATACCATGCGTCCATTTGATAACGATTATCTATCTCCTACCGCAAGCTTGGATCATGAAAGCGCATCGATTTTGGCGGACACTCTTGCTCAACATTTTATCGAATCGATCTTGTTTTTTCAATCTTGGTGGTTCATGATCACTGGTTTTGACGTTTTTATCCACAACCATTGCAGTATCGATGACAGTGCTGACAGCACATTATCCACCTTTCACGAACACGCCATTGCAAAAATATCTGAGAAAGGATATCATGGAGCCAACCGTCATTATGAGATATCAATCTTTTTGGGTCATGTTGAGCTATTGGCAGTGGCAGGGTTATTTGGAAACGTGGATCAAATTGAAAAGCAAGCGTTTTTGGGATCGTCTGTGAAGAATCTGCCCACCCATTTACAACGCCCAGCAACTGCATCAAAAATTCTGATTCGAAAGGAAGGAGCAAGAGTAACGAAGACCATTCGTTTGCTTCGACAATATGCCAAGATGTCCTCCAATCGTCAATGGGGTTATTACAGTTACGCATACGCTGCCAAGCATTTATATCCTGTGAATCCTCTGCATTTTGCAGATCATCCAGCGACAACCAATGTCAAGTCTACAGTCCACCAGCTTGCATCTTCCTTTTTACTCTTTGCAGCTACAAGGACCGCTAGAAAATCGCAATTGGAATCCCTCATACCCCATGCCCTTGCAGATCCTAAAGTGAATGCGTTGGCTAAGAACAAAAAGAAGTATACCTTCTCAATACTGGCAAAATTGGTTTCTGGCTCTGATGACATTCCGACGAGTACCAAAACTGTCTTCGAAGCTTGACTTTTTTGAGTAATCAAGCAAACAAATCGGACACACCCAACAATCTCGTCCCAGTCATGAAGCAAGTTGGTCCATTGTGCATCAAGGTGCTGGATAACGGACTATCAAACAAGCTGAAAGCTGTAAACTCTGCTGCAGTGAAGAAGTTCAAGTCCGATTTTCTACAATAACCAAGTAACCACGACTACCAATGAAGCCATCATTTTTCCACGCTTTCCTCATGATATCATATGCGCCATTGATACACAACCATGTATATATTCTTGAGATATCATAAACAGCATTGCATGCACATGTAATAAAAGTAATATAATTGATCGCACTTTTATATATAAACAATAAATCACCTCGGCAATCTCTATATTTGAATACACTGCATGCTTTAAAACATCTAGCTTTTATAACTGAGATGAAGCATTACACTTGTGAAATAATGAAAGAGCCTGTGTGTGTAACAGAATGCGTACTAAAGTCGGATGATCCATTGAAGTTAATAGAAGGGATGCGTCTCGCACGCTGGCAATAGATATTAAGCAACATACCAGGTCAAGCACAGAATAGTTAGCGTGTATGGTTATACTTGCCGGAAGAATGTAGTGCATCGTAGATTGAAAGATTGGGCAAGTGAAAGGAGAAAAACATCCTGGATCTCATACTCTTCATGAATGTTTTTATTATAGAGCTGATAAGACGTGCTTGATCCATTGCTATTATCTCGCTTGCTTCAAGCTACTACGTATATGGGGTCATCCTGATGGACCTTTATCAACTTCTGGCATTCCTTGTACATCTGCATCACGTGGCATCCGAGATGCCCACTCCGGAAAACGTTGCATTGAGATTCTTGTGGATGTTTTGGAAGAGGATTTTCAAGATGACATGGCCAACGAAGTACTGACAGCAGTGGTATCTCCAAGAGCTAGAGCATTGGATTCATCTCCGATATGATATCATGCTTTCAATGCACAGCCAAGCTTCAGTGTACAATTTTTCCGCTTCAAAGATTCAACCATCTCATATGACTTACGGATTGGTTTGGCATTTGCCTCAATTAATTTATTTGAAACCAAGCGCAAGATTTGGGAGAAATCCAATACATCGTATTATGGATTGATTGATGGTAGCTATAAGACCTTCGTCCATGATCACTCTTCAAATTTTTGCTGTTTTAGATTATTAACAAATACGCCATGAGCAACCAACAGCAGGGATCTTATACACCCAATGATGTAGCGTACAGCAAGGTTTTACTCATATCTCTCTCTTCATATACATATATCATCTTATCTTACAATAAGACAACTCTGAAAGTGAACAGAATAAGCAGGTACGATGAATATAAGTTGTAATACAAAGGTAGTGATAAGCTATTGAATGAGCAATGACAAGCTTTCCAGTGAAGCATGCAACCCAGCTGGTTCATAACTGTAGACAATCAAAGATCAGTTGTGCTTGTGTGACAATAGGAGAACGAGTCGGCCACACAAGTGATCATTTTAGCGCCACCCTCTCTTTCCCTTATTTCCTCTATATGGCCTTGTCCTCGTAGTCAGTCCTTTAACACACACTTGCAATTAACTCCAGTCATTCCTTTACATTCCTTACAATTCCTCAATCCTCCTCAATATGAACGATTCCAACCAATCACCTGTTCCCGCCGCCAATACACCATCCTCGCAACCAAAGAAACGCACTCGCGTAACACCATCACAATTGACCATCCTTGAAGAAACATTTGCACTTAGTGCTACGCCAGACAGCAAGATGCGTAAACAACTCGCCCAAAAGTTACAAATGCCTGAGAGATCGATACAGATTTGGTTTCAAAATCGACGGGCCAAGGTCAAGATGCTTCAGAAACGAGCATTGATGCGTGAGGAACAAGAAGCAGCAAAAGCTCGTCTATATGCGGAAGCAGCAATGTATGCTCAACAGCCATATTGGCTGCCACAGCGGTCGCAATCAGCCAAAGTACCAATACAGCGTGCCTGGAGCTCAGACATGTCCGCACCGATGCCTCCCCCTCCATTTGCTGGTGTACCACCACCACCACCGCCACCGCTACCACAGCATCAACAACACCATCATTATAATAATCAATCAACTGTTACTGCAGCCACTGCATTACCTTTGTATCCTTTAGCAACGGCTTTCCCAATGACTGGTGCTAACTCGATCACCCACAGTGTATGTCCTACACCACCAATGGCTGGATCGCTTGATAATGGCACCAGATCATCTTCGAACGTATACCATCATCATACAAACATATCGACACCATCGCCCTATGTAGCTTCTGGATCTGCCAATGAGATTATGATTGATTCCCGCGTTCGACGCACTGGTAGGATGCAGAACTTCAACGGTTATTGGGTTGTAACTAACTTTTCGTACATATAAAAAATAGATAGTGAACCTGCCCCATCTTCCTCTTTGTTACCAGACATGACTATATCCAATGGAATTATCACGGCAAGCTCTTTAACGATTGGAACATGGCATCGCATGAGGATCACGCTGCATGACTTGGTTTGTCACTATGATGCAAGCGAGCGTATATTTGCATGGCACATTCGCGATAGTGATTATCACTTCAAGATGGTAGTAGCCTTTGATAGCGTGGCTGCAATAGATGTGATCCCATTGGGCGATGACTTGTCTGCAGAAATGCATATCGATCTTGCTGAAGCACCGTTATTTTTCATGGAAAATGACAATACCTGGGTTCAATGTAGTGATTTCACTGAAGGCATGCAAGCTTCTGTTATACTACGTCATTCTATTCGAGGTCTCTGTGGAGATTTACGTAACGATCTTTTTGCGTTAGCCAGCAATGACGATCACCTATGCCAAATCACACGTTTCGATGATCCTTCTGCCACAGCAGCAGGTCTACCAGCTCCTCATCCTTCCTCAGCCTTTGATGACGCCCTTCTTGGCCCCTCATGGCGACACCAGAGCCTTCCCCTTGCGACTGACTTTGGCTGGACAAATCCCGATTCTTCCTTTTAATCATCCTTTACCTTTCCGATTCCGCTACTTTCATATTATATTCTGCATATCTATTTCCACTCACACAAACCATTCGTCGAGCAAACGCATCTTGTTTTCTATTTAGAAGAAATATAAATTTTTTCAATTCATTTTTAATTCCTATGGATACAAGTTATTCTTTGTTATATTAGAAATATGAACGTACGAAATTCAAGTTGTCAACTCACATCATGGTTCCAATTAGCATTAGATCACGTGATAAAATCGGATCATCTTTTCTGAGACCTGGACCTGTACTTCGACCCAACCATGTCAATGTGTAGTTTGAGTACAGTGATTTGCGTTCGAAAATACGGAAGCCGTGATATTCCCCCATGGGACGTGGGGCGGTGGTATCCTATGCCAAAGTTGTCACACCCAGGCAAGAATGGCATGTCTCTTTCTAATCTGAGTGTGCTTATAGTAGCAGCGAGTGATAGATGGCTATAGAAAATTACTGTGATAGCAAATAAATGACATTGTTCGTTGATGGATAGTACCATCTCCTACTCTAATTTAATGGTTATGCCAGTCAATGATTTATGCATGAACAATCAATCACACCTAGACTACCCAATTAATCAAGACATGCACCATGTCCTTTATCTTTGTGAGCACAGATACTCTCACGTCCACAACGTTCGTATAAACAAAGCTGTTGTCGCCTACTTTACTCGCACATATACCTTTCCTCTATTGTGACTCCTGGGTTGCTTGCTCAAGTTTAGGTGTGTATCATGGTGAATATTATCCTTTATTCTTGTGAATGAAAGTCGACATGTGTATTGATTGTTATTCTACTCCCATATCATCAATATCATCATTGTGATACTTAACACTTTGAAAGACATTTTATAAGCTTGCATTACAGGCAACAGCGTGGTGCATTTGATAAGGTGCGCTTAACCGATGGTTGGTGTGCAAATATCTGAGCCCTCCTACCACATGTTTTCGACATCCGATGGCGGCATAGGGACACCACTATCACCACCACAGATCCCATGGGTGTCTTTTAACAGCCATTGTTATTGGTATAACAAATTAATTCAAGATCGGCCACAAGCCCAATGGTATCCCTTTGGAATGCTGTACTTCTTTGAAGATCTGAATTCAAGTTGGCTGCTAACAGTTGGAAAGTGGTTGTGTTGCTTTTGAAAATGTCGCCAGTTCGGTCATCAGAGCCACCCGGCGCAACAATTCGAGATATCCTCTTTATTCACAGGGCAACTTGCAACACACCTTAACACAAAGGAAGAAAAGCTGTTCACAGATCTACCATTAGTTGAAGCTGTTACAGTATGATCATTGTATTGCAATGGATTAACTGGATAAAAGCCGTTGATGGGAATCGACAGCTGTGATAACCTTAATAATTGGTACTGGTCATGTTCCCATATTGATGAAGCAATCTTGCAGAGAATGAGGATCTTTGTGCCGTTCCAGAAGTAAAAATATTGGTAGGAGTGCATGATTTTTCATCGACTGAAGTAAGCTGTGTATAGAAGATCCAAGAAATGCATTCAGGTCATTGCTGCCCCATTCTCCCCAAAATTCACCAGTGCTTAAAAACACCAGATGTCCAAGGAATATTGATAGTTCATAAAATGTGTTCTTGAGCATCGTTTTTGTCTTTATTGCTGCATTGGATGTGACTGAAAAGGAATTGACCCGTTATTTGCGTAATCGTTAACATTGGGCTTGGTGTGCCAAAATGGATCAATGCTGGTGGCGGAAAAAATACACATCATCGAACTGAATTAATGATCCAATAAGTTTTAGTGGATCTTGATTGACTACATAGGATGCTATGCTACGGCTGACAATACTGCTTGAATCGACACGTATGCCGTGTTCGGTATCCATATCACATCGAATGTATTGCGTGGAACGATCAGCACCTCCAATGCTTGATATGGCTCTGAGAGATGTCTTCGGTTTACAGTTCCTGGTGACAATCCGGGTATTTCGGCGATTGTCACAAATCTCTCACTGCAATCTCTGCTTGATTGATAACAGCTTGGACATTAGCTTGGCCATCGATATCCATTGCTTCGCCGTCAGCTTCCATTATGATGCAGTTGTGGAATGGTATAGATGAGAAAGAATTAGAATTGACCCAGTGATGTGATGTGTTCTTCTATTCATCGAATGATTGAATGGATGGTGGCGGTATGATTCTATCATAAGAGCGATTGAGTGATGTTGATCGAGTGATGGTGATGGGATGGCAATATAATCAGTGTGATAGAATCAATGTGGTGCCGCCGTCTGGATTTGAAATTGATATGGTGTTCTGACATGGTGCAAATCCACTTCATGCGCTCAGGCCTGTAACGTACTTCTCCTTCTCGTGAAACACTTATACCCGTTGGCAAAAATGCACAATGCCTTTCAAGTCACCACGGTTGTCGACAAAGTGAACCGCATTGAATCCATCTTTGCACACAGTAATACATGACAGAAGTTTATTTTAAGCTGGTCATTTAACAGTGGTTTTGTAGGCGATCGTCTCTTGATTGGAACTGCTGTGGGGCAATTGCTAGTTTACGACATAAAGGAACCTCTTGGTACGCATTGGAATGCTAAATGACCGCGGTATGAACTCTACTAACACGCAATACGTAATTAGTGGCAGATGATAACGAGATACCCGAAGTGACCTTGGTCAATACCGTCAAGAGTTTCTCGAAGCGCCCTATTGAACAGCTTGATATCATTAAAGAAATCGATTGTCTTGTCTCGCTCTCTGGTACGAGTATATCTACATATATTGTGAAGAACAGCATCATTAAAGTAATCTTCTTTGTGTGTTATAGATGGCCTTGTTAGCTTGCATGATCTACGCACCTTCGACCTGAGGATGACTTTGGGCAAGACTAAGGGTGCAAATATGTTTGCGATACAAACTATGGTGGAGAGATCCAAGGACCATATTCCTGTGCTCACGACACGACTGGCTGTAGCGCTACGGAAGAAGCTACTAGTCTTTGTATGGAAAGATACAGAGTTCTACGAGACAAAGGTAATAAATGACATTGTAGCTTTCGCAATGAATACTGACAGCTGATTTCTTTTAATAAAGGAATTGAATATACCAGATCGTATCAAAGCAATGTCTTGGGTTGGGAATACCAAAATATGCCTAGGATTTGCAACCGAGTATGCTCTGATGGATGTAGAAGGAGAGCGACTTACTGAGCTCTTTGCACCTACTGGACCATCGGAAGCAGGACCAATGAGCACACTAAACAGCTTATACAACATGTCTATTGGTTCGCGAGGAGGAAAACCAATGGTTACCAAAATACCCAACAACGAAATGCTACTTGCCCGTGATCGTAAGCAGATGTGAAAGAAGGTTAATATTATGACAGTAATGGCTGATTTGACTTTTTTCCAAGATGTCAGTATATTCCTGGGCTTAGATGGGACACCAACACGCAAAGTGGGAATCGAGTGGTCAGGAACCCCTGAGCAAATGGGTAAGTTGAAAATGAAAACGATCGAAACATGGCGCACCTATCTTCTCACAGACATGACTTAGGCTACTCGTACCCTTATGTCATTGCTATACTTCCCAAACACGTAGAGGTTCGCAACATCCGAAGCCTTGCTCTAGTTCAGCAGATCGAATTACCTAGTGCACGTTTTTTAAACCAAGGAAAATTGGTCTATGTTGCAAGCACATCTCAAATATGGCGTTTGACTCCCTATAGCTTCACCACACAGGTATATCACAAGCTTGGATAGTATTCAAGAGCGCTAATTTTCTGTTGTAGATCGATCAACTAGTAGAGATGCAAGAATACCGAGAAGCAATTAGTTTACTGGAGCAGATTGACGCTGTATTGGTTGAAAACAAAGAGGAAAAGCTCAAATCTATCCAAACTCTATATGCACACGATTTGTTTCGACGTGGTCAATACGACACTGCTCTTGCCACATTCCAGGAATTGGATACCGATCCAGCTGATGTCATCAGCCTATATCCAGAGATGATATCCGGTAGTCTTGCTCACGGCAGTCATCGAACGCAGGATGATGAAGAGGTGTTAGCGAATTCAGTACGAAAAAACAAGGATGAGGAAGTTCCTGACGAACAACAAACCACTCGACCAGCAAGCATTATATCCGCTCGTAGTAAAACCTCGAATACCCTTAAGCAGAGCGAGGTTGTTCCTCTTACAGGGTTGAACTTGCATGATGCAGTGTCGTATTTGATTCGATTCTTAACGGAGAAGCGAACAAGACTGTCAAAGAAATTGTCAACCAGTTCACCACGCTCTTCATCACATGATTCATTGGGTCAACATCACTTGGATGACGAAGAAGCTACACTATTGCGCCAGGCAACATTAGTTGATACAGCCTTGCTTAAATCCTATATGATGACGAATGACGCTTTAGTCGGCCCCCTCCTTCGTGTTCAGAATCATTGTGACGTACAAGAATGTGAGACCATTCTATCTGACAAGAAAAAATACAAAGAGCTCGTGGATTTGTATAACTGCAAAGGACTACACGCTCACGCTTTGGATTTACTCGAAAGGTATATTTACTCGTTTTATGACTATATCCTGTTGTAAACTTATATTTACATCTCTACAGATTAGGACAGCAATCCGAAGGACCACTTCGCGGTGTGCTACCAACAATCCGCTATCTTCAGCGCCTTGGGCTTGAACAGTTTGATTTGGTACTCAAATATTCGAAATGGGTATTAGAAAAAGACGCGGCATATGGCATGGATGTAAGATATTTATCTACAGCTTGTCGTAGCAAAATAATTTAACTTAATTGCTTAGATTTTCATTGATGATCTTGCTGAAGTCGAAACATTCCCACGAGACAAGGTCTTGCATCATCTTGAAACAATATCGGATGATTTGGCTATCCAGTATCTGGAATATGTTATCCATGAACTGCGTGACACGCTTCCTGATTTCCATAACAAGCTGGCTATAGCATATTTGAACAAGATAACGGATGAGCAACTCCAAGGTAAAATAAGCTTATTTTTTCTTTCTTATCTGACATTGATCATGGACAAATGAAGATATTACCGAGAAATCCCAACTGCGAAATAAGATGCTTGCGTTCCTGATGGAATCAACACACTATCGTGCCGAAAAGATATTACCGCGTTTGCCTTTAGAAGGTATGGGCTTGCTTAGGAATTAATCATTATATGCTGACGCTTGCCCAGATTTATTTGAAGAGCGGGCTATTCTACTCAGCCGTATTGGACAACACGATCAGGCACTTGATATCTACGTTTACAAGTTGAAGAACTATAGCATGGCAGAAGAGTGAGTCATCATAACCCAACAAACATGTTCAAGCCCTATTAACATATTGCTCTTGCACAGGTATTGCACTAAAATTTACCGCGAGGATCCGATCAAGGGCGAGAGAATGTATCTGACATTACTGCGAGTGTATTTACAACCGAAGCATCATGAACAACCATTATTGCAGCCTGCACTTGATTTATTGGCACACCATGGCTCACATATTAATGCATCCGAAGTATTGACTATCTTGCCCCTATCGACTGGTCTACATGGTCTTTTCCCGTTTTTCGAGAAATACATTCGCGAGACAAACAAGAAGAGGAACATGGACATGATAGTGAGAAACTTGCTCAAAGCTGAGCAAATACAGGTATGGATATCAAAATAGAAGCTATCATGTATGCTAAAGTGCGTATATATATTCGATACACAGGTCGAAGAGCAACTCACGTACTTTCAATCCCGTGCTGTCAAGATTACGGAAGATCGGATGTGTCCTCAGTGTAATAAGCGCATCGGAAACAGGTATGCTTGTTGATTCGGTAAATATATCCAGTGTATCCCTAATGAGACTCCTTTAGTGTATTTGCCGTCTTTCCAAATGGGATAGTTGTTCATTATTCATGTAAAGAGAAAATAGAGCAGACTCAATGGAAGCTACTTTAAAGAGAAACACTAAATAAACCCCCTGATTAATATACAATTTATTCAACAATCATTTATCGACAATGCTTTCGAGAACATTATTGAACGCTTTGGGTGTTTCGACATGCCATACTGCAAGGGTCCGCTTCTCAGGTGGACCAATGCTAATGGTGAAAAGAAGCTTGTTGATACCTCCAATCTTCATTTTTGCAAGAACCCGGAACATATCCTCGTCAGTTTTATCATCACCGGCGCAGAGAATGAACATTGCATCTGGATGCTGAGCTAGGGTGCGCTTAATCACTTCGCCCTTGTTTATGGTGGTTGGCCTAACTTCTAAAGTTTTTTTGCCAACTAATATCTCTGCTGGGACCTTATTGATAACTGATTGCTCCAGATGGTTCTGACATTCTTTTGCCTGAAAGGCACTACAGCAGCGGGTTAAATTATATGCTTTGAGATTGGTATTCACACTACCTTACCCAAATTTTGGATCAGCTGTTCGATAATGCCAAGTTAGAGAACTGCGCTTGGTTTCAATGAAACTTCCTGGAGTACGCTCCGTATAGTATTTAAATATTTCATACACATCGTCACGCCAGCTCATATCGATTTGATCCATTAGATTGATCGTTTTGGCCTTGCCAGAGTCTCGTATAAAGCAACCATGTTCTCCAGAGAGACCAATGTTAGGGATATGACCTAGCCACTTCTCAAGTGTTTCCTATTCAAACATAAGCGTCTGGTTAGATTAAATGAAATCCTGTCTCAGCGCTCTTGCAATACATGCCTGATCTCGCCCTGAAACAACCATCACCACGTTTCGTGGGTCGTGACATAACTTCTCCAGGATCGCCAGTGTCTGTGCAGATGGAATAGCATCTTCAGGTTTTTCACATATTGGTGTTAATGTACCCTGTATCACAAAACTATCAGTAGGACTACATTGTGGGGACATTATTACCTACATCGTAATCAAAGAATAGAATTCTCTTACGCGACTCATTGTATTCAATATGAAGACGCTCCACCTCGAGTTTGGGAGTTGGACCCCAATGAGTTTCCTTGCTAGCACTTGAGACGATATCTTTGACCAGAGAGTTGGCCCAATATTCGGCCGTATGTTGATTAACAAATGCATCCAGCTCCTAATACACAATATGAGTGCCTTCATCTCTTGTATTGGCATCAAATGACACTTACCGAAAACTTATCTTCACGCTCTTCATCATTCATGGATAAGCTGTCATGGATGGCAGCAGCTACTTCACCATAGTCAAACGGATTGACAATGAATGCTGCACTCAAACTACGAGCAGTACCAGTGAATTCGGATAGTATCAATGGACTATGTTTGCTACGCTCCTGGGCAACAATAAACTCAAGACTGGTTGTGTTCATGCCATCAGCAGTGGGCGTGATCAACATTACGTCACCTGCGGTAAGCAGAGCATAAAATTCGTCACGATCAATATGTTGATGGAAATGCTGTACAGGCAGGAATTCGAGCGAGCCAAACTTGCTATTGATGCGATTCACGGCTTCACTCATCTTGGTTTCTAGACGACGCGAATCTATCACGCCAGGTGAGGTGACTTGTATCAGAACCACCTTATCGCGCCATTCTGGATAGTTCTCGAGAAAATACTCAAATGAATCTAGCTTTTGGAGAACTCCTTTAACGGGGTCCAGCTTATCACGACCAACAATAATCCTCTTGTCTTTGAACTTGCTGAGTATTGCGCTTAGTTTGGGCTGTACACCGCTATGCAGGCAATTGGCTCGTGTCCAGTCAACATCAATGCCGATAGGGTGGATTCCGATACAGACCATTCTTCCATTTGCATCGATGCCTGTAGGTGTGTACTCGAAACCTAGGACTCGTGTACAATTGGATACAAAATGACGGGCATAGTTGTATGTCTATGTGCTCGCTGCTTAGCTACTAGAAGAAAATACTGGTTAAAGGGGCAATTTCCATACCTGAAATGCAACGAGGTTTGCATCAAGCATACCAGTTAGTATGTCCTTTCGACCTATACAATCCATATCCATTTAATATTTGTACACAGCATGCAAGCTGTTATGCGACATACGAGGCAGACACCGAAAAATCTCCGAGCTCACAAAAGGTGTATGAACGAAAAGACCTATTTTGACGTGTGGTGCCAAGGATCGTAGCATTTGGGGTACAAGTAAAAGGTGATAGTCATGGATGACCACTATAATTAGACATGTAAGCATGTAATACAGGTTGCATATGAGCCGTGTAAACTTACCAATATCTCCCGTTTCACAATGCTTAGCTACTTTATCAGCAAATATCTGATTAACCGCCACATAAGATTCCCAGTACTTCTTCTCGTCGATATTCTCGCCCCAGGTAAGATAGTGCATTAAAGGCCAAAGAACTGTATAATTGAGCCGAGAGTATTAGAATTCACATATCCTAGGTTCTCCAGTATGCCATTTGTTTACCTTGCTTGCAATAACCCTCATAATGACCATATGCCAAATTATCATCAATAAAGATCGGATCCATGTGATGCTCGGAATTCAAGAGTTTACGTAGGCTATCACGCTCTTCCTGTGTTACTTGCTCGCTTGGGATATGCCCTTTACTGTGATCTGTTACAATATTGCCGACTGAACCAATGTATAAAGTTTTGTAATGGTTGTCGAGCGACTTGATACCAGCATTCATAGCTGAATAGCCGCGTCGTCGTTTAAGTCTCCACACACCGGCTTCACCAATACTAGGTGGACGCACAAGACAAGAAGAGCGACGACGTGCAAGTTGCGATATTGGTGCAGCATCTAGTGATAGACTCGGCTGACGTTGACTGCGTCGAATAGCAGTGGAGCTCAAATTTGCATTATCATTCGAGACATCGACCGTGTTTGTAAGAATACATTCAAACGGGATATGATGAACAACATTGATCACTTTGCCATTAATATTGGCTGATTGATCCCCATCGAGAAGCGCTCGCAATTGTGTGGTGTCTATATGACCAGTATCCATGTTAACGAAGAAGAAAAGATAGGTTGGAAGATTAAAGCACCAAGGGTTGTCTCCCATGTTTGTTATATCATCCCAACTCGGAAAAGCTCCGAAATGAACTTGACTCACATCCACCATGATATATTCAATTACCCCATGCGGATGACAATTTCTTTTTGTTTAATTATTGAATGCAAGAGAAAAAAACAATGTTGTAAGTTACTGTTGGGAATGCAAAGTGTAGTCTACAATGTATGATTGTGTGATAAATTCATCCAATCGCTGAAAGTGTCTTTCGGTATATGGAGCGAGACCATCGATCAACTAGAAAGTATGTTGTTATTAGCTAGGCGAAATGATATCATTATAATATTATTCGAAAAATACCTCTTTGGCTTTTGGAAGAGATACAATTTCTTCAGAGCTGTGTGATGCAAGGATGGCATTCAATACAGTTTGTGCAATATCGGCGTGCTTCGCATTTGTGTTCCAATCTCGAACGTAAGTTAACAGCTTTTCCAGATTATCCGGACCCAGCTCTGCCAACACCTTATCCACTGCTGCTGATCCTGTGATACTGATGTCTTCCATATCAGAACGCATTTCCATTACATTTCGGAAGAGTGAGAGTAGTCGGAAGGGTTGCTCCAATGATAGTGCCAATAAAATTGCATTCAAGTAATCCTTGTTTCGCATAAAGTTCTGCAACTCTTGTTCCCTATTCTCAGAAGTTAGCCAAGCATAAATAAATTCCATGTTATACACACATACTTTATGATGTATTGTTCCTTTTCACGCAATTCCTCTTCTTGTTCTTCTCGTGTAACATCTTCCCAAAAGTTGACTACCGAATCAGCACCACCGGAAGCAATATATTTTTGGTCCTTGCGTACCGCCAATGCCCACACCTTCTCTGTGTGATTATCGAGCGTTGTGTCACATTCATTGGTTTTGATTGTCCATATCTTAAGAAGACCATCCGATCCACTCGACACCAATTGCATTCCAGATGTCAAGAAATCCACTCGGAGTACCGAATTGGTGTGTCCTTCAAATGTCTATTGCATAGTTATTATCAATTGCCCAATTCATGCTGTGTAACCTTCATGTACCTTGATACAGGAAAAATCCCGTATGTTCCACAGTTTCAGGGTCTTATCACCTGATGTGGTTGCAATGACTTGATCCACAGGGGAGAATTTGACACACCACACGCCTCGCTTATGACCTTTACATGTACCAGCCAAATTTCCGGAATCAACATTCCAAATCTTAGCGGTCTTATCCTGTGAGCCGGTTGCGAAAAGTTTATCGTTGGGTGCGATGGCAATAGTGTTGATGTCTTTGTCGTGTGCTTGATGTGTATAGAGGGATCGTGGCTGATACGTGTCACTTGGCTTATCCAAATCCAAATCGCCCAAGTGCCAATATTTGATTGTACGATCCTGGCTGCCACTGATTAAGAAATTTGCTGACTTATGGGGCAATGCTACTGCACCAATCGCCTCTGTATGTCCGACACATACAGCAACACACTTGAACCGTTCTGCTGAATATGTTGCTTGAAGATCAACTTTCCATAGCCTAATCGTACGGTCCTTGGCACCAGTTGCTAGTAACATGCCATCCTTTGAGCGATCAAGGCAGATAATCATGTCCTTATGTCCATATACGAGGTCACAGTCTTGTGTTTCTACATTGTAGACACGAAGGTGCTCGCTATTGGTGACTGCCGCCAGATGTGTGTCATCTGGACCAACGTACGCAACATCCACAATTTGATCATTGTACCCAACAATCTGCTTAACGCGTTTGAGATCTTGGGCGATCGAATACATCAGAATGTTTTCATCGTTTGTGACTGCAGCAAGTAATTGTGATTTCCGAGCATAGCTATCAATCATTATAAGTCAATCAACAAGCCATATATTGATTATAGGTAAGGATGACTTACATAATATCGGTAATGGCGTGCTTGCTATTCTCCTCATGTTCCTGAGCTTTTACCAGATTGCCTGTCTCCAAGTCCCATATCCGCACAAGACCTACATAGAAATTAGAGCCGTGCATGTATGATACCAAACACACTTACCGCTGTCACCACCAGTGTAGAAAAGTTCCGCTTGGTGCCATTGTTCGGGATAGGACGATACATCGGCATCTTTATTGATAAATCCGACAGTCTCCAGCGTTTCAAAAATGGGATAGGTTGCCTTGAGTGTTTTTCTCTGCCAATCCCATACGTTCACCACCTTATCACGAGATCCAGAAATCAATGTTTGTCCGTCCGCCGAGAAATCAAGACCACGAATAACACTGACGTGACTCTGAAGTGTAGCAATGCATCTACAATTATAGCCCCTTAGTATAACAATGAGAACGCATAACTAGCTTTCTTCTTACTTCTTAGTTTGCAGATCCCAAATACGGATTTCACAATCATCGGCACCGGATGCGAGATACCATTGGCCATTCATATGATGGAACTTGATGGCACTCACAACACCATTGTGGCCATTAAGCACGTGCGTGCAATATCCTTTATCAATGTCCCATACTTTGACAACACCATCAGCACCACCAGTGGCAACTAACGTTGAAGTTGGATCGACATCCATAACAATGACAGGCGCTGTATGTGCACGGACCGTTCGTACACAAATTCCTTGCTCTAAATCCCATACTCGCATCTGCAGACTACGACTTGCAGTGATAAGGTGCTTTCCATCGGGTTTGACTGCCATTGTCGTGACAAGTTCTGTATCCTGAACATGTTTAAGAAACTTATCCAAAGAAACAATACGAAGCTCATTTGTTATACACTTACTCCTTCGAGTTTGTGCACTTGTTTTCCACTGTGCAGTTCGATAACCTCGATGTCTTCGTTCACTGTCGAAATCAACAGCGATTCGTCAGCTGTAATTAGGACTGTTCCACCAGTGTAGATCGATTCTATTGTTTTCACCGATTTGAAACTGTTTTGCACAACAATTAGACTTGGCATGTCAAAGCTAAAGAGTGGATCATAATCAATACCTTGTCTTGAGCATGAGTTTTGAATTCACGCCATGATCGTCTATAGTGGGAGTGGACATTGGGTAGCAAAAAGAGCCAAGATACAATATTATAAGGATATCACTGATAATGTTGGCCGAACTATAAGCCACCAGGGCGCGCAGCGAGTCGTTACTGCATGAATACATTTTAGATCACCGCCATCGATATGTCACGTACTGTATCTTTTATGATATAAAGACATTTGAAATGTGAAGAATTCTCTCCTTGTTTAATTGGGATAGAGTGGGTGGATGGATGGTGGATTAATCAGGGGCTTTGATTGGTCACAAAACAATGTGTTCTGTTCTTCATAACGAAATGATTAAGGAAGGGCCACCAATATCAGCACTGTTTTTTTCTACCACGCAGTGCAAGTTCAACGAGTCATGCATGTTTATCGTTCACGTGGCTCTATACATTCACGCAGTAGGCCAACATGTTTCTCTACGTTGATGCATTATGACGCATTTCTCTTTCAGATACTCGTGACACTTTGTATACATGTAATAGTAGCTCAACACTGCTCTTACTCGTTATATGCCTTGGAGAATGCCTCGGTATTGATGTTCTTATGCATAATATATCTAGTATTAACGAAGCTGTTGTGATTGAACGTCAGAGAAATTGATGAGAAGCGATACTGTGGTGTTTGAGACGTACCAATTGAATCATAGCACAAAGGCGATAAAGTTAAGCTGTCAAGACCACTGTTGTGTATGGGAGATGTCGAATGTTAACATAAGGATCCACTATCACAATGGCATCAATCAAGCAACCTACAAAAAGATATGAAGGGTTGTTAAACCCTGGTCATGGGTCTACCATGAGCCAAGCAAGAGGGAAGAAACTTATACAAACTCAACCATAGGGAAGGCGAACTTGGAGAATTTAAAGGTTGGTGGGAGAGAGACCAGTACAACAGGTTTGTTCTTAACACCAAATCCTTCGCGAAAGAAAGGCAAGAATACAGTCAGAAAAAGATGCTGCTTCGTGGTTATACAGTTGACGGATGGATTAAAAGAGTTCTATGTAAAGAGAAATAGACCAGCCAAAGTCATGATCTTTGTACACAAAATGAACCTTGACCACTATGCAACAATGAACGCAGCATAAAAAAATCGTGTATACAACAAAGCAACCTCGAGAACAACGAGATATTACCCAACAATTAATTTCAAAAGAGCAAGTGGTTCAGATTCAATACTGTTCATTTCCCTTGGTACGAGTTTAGCTCCAAAGACGTTCACGAAGCTATGAGATATGCATTGGAACCGATGCAACAACAAAGGCTCTTTTATGTCTTTATTATATATGTCAACTCAACAGTTCTCCTGGCTACTGGTAATAGATTGATATAATGGCAATACAAGAATATGAGGACATTTACTGGGAACGCATTTTGGCTGATTATGGTAGATTGGTATAACGGTCATACAATATGAGCACATTTATTGGGGGTTGCATTTTGACGGGTATGCTACCGATGTACATCAGCTAGTTTATGCCAGATACCTAAAGTAACTTTGTGAATCGCTGTTGTGAC
>PTRB01000251.1:0-30774 GCA_025094155.1 Lichtheimia hyalospora FSU 10163
TCGTTATATTTGCCTGCGTGGATCCAAAGCAAGACGACACAATTGACAGAATGCTGGATGTGAAAGTAGGAGCAATGTGTTCTTTATGCATAACATATGGTAATGATATATATATATTGTATATAAAATAATCATACAATGGGTGCCACGACAAGGAGTAAGATGTTGAATGTGCGATAGTAACATGAATAGGATGTAGGATATGACACCAATCCTTACCGAGATAATATCGACTCTGGATTACAATGGCACATTCATGCATCCATCGATTTTGACAATCAACCATTCAATGATGCATATGGAATAGAAAAGGATATGCGTCAAGATGGTTGTTGACAGGATTTCATTAGATTCCACCTTGTGTTACATAATATGCACTTTTCAAGGATTGTAGTATGCATCATGGGTCTGTTGTTCTATCAATAACCACGGTTACCCATCACCCACACGTAGTTACTACCTGGTTGTAGCTCCTCGTTCTTGTTTCAGAATAAACAATATTTTTCTCGAGTATCACTTGCTTTATCACGACTCTTACTATGCACACACACACACACACACACACACACACACACACACACAAAAGCACAGGGTCAGCCGTGCGCATCTTCCAGGCACCAAGACAAAACATATAGGTCAAGCTGTCGTTGTTACATTATAGGATAGTTCTTGCTTCCCTGTAGCATTGGGAAAGCAAGGTAACATGGCACATATATTCTAGATTGCTCTCACTGCCTTATCCCAGTGCAACAGATAATGATGCAATTTTAGGGACATTGTATGCATGGTCCAGTTGTTATCTTTCATGTAGTAACGTTGGGAAAAAGAGTGATTAATAATGCCATTGATTGATTTATTGTAATCGGTTTTATTATTTGAGCAAAGCGATGGTTCTCATGGTCCAGCTGTTGTCATTTACAGCCCTTCAAGGTCTTTGAATGTAATCATCACATTTTTGAATGCGTTTGAACGCTTCGAAGGGTCTTCACAAGCCAAAGGGAAAAAGTATCTTCTCAATGCTGATCACTATCTTCTACTGCACGTTGCGTTCTAGCGAAACCCAGCAATTTAAAGATTAAACCGAATAGTCTCTTACAGAGTGTTGATCAATAAATATTATACAAAGAAACTCTTCCCGACGGCAAGCATATGCATTGTTTTAATAATCAGTTTTACGCATTTATCCTCAAAAGATCATATTTTCATTGCCAAGATACTTGACACGAGAGAGGCATTTATAACCACTGACCAAATTCCAGCCACTTGTAACACTATTGTACGCCACAATGGGTCTGTTACAGTAACATCACAAATGTCTTATTGATGCCAAAGAATAATAAAGAGACATATCAATTGAGCAAGCCAAAAGGGGTTGGGGATTGGGGTGGGGGTGGGGAAATGAAAAAACCGATAGGGATTGAGGAGACTAAAGTAGATATAGACAACAAGAAGAAAACGAATGCTAAGCATGTCCATTGGATAACAAGGTTGTTGTGGTAGATTGCAAAGTAGTATGGTTGATATGATTGGAAGTAATCGATGGAGATGCAATGGAAATGGTAGTTGAAGAAGAAGCGGGACTGGATGAAGGTGGTTGCTGAGGAACATCATCCATTTCCATGTCTACAACAATGTCATCATCGTCATCGGTAATGTGAATGGATTCATCATCACCAACTTGATCGTCTTGATCCTCATCTTCATCACTACTAGTATGGCGATTTTTCTGTTGTTGTAATTGCAACTGTTGCTGTTGTTGCAACTTTTGTTGTTCTTGTTCGACTCGTTGAGTATCCAAGCTCACCAAAATGGCAGCTGCTTCCAACATTTGAACTTGTTGATGCTTTGTAAGTAATAGTTTACTTGTCAATTCCCATTCTTCCGAATGTTCCCATCGATGTTTAGCAAGACAGTTATAGTGCTTATAAACCTTGCCACAATCTTCACAACGATGAAGAACCTTGTTGCCGGATGCCTTTTTCCCTAGACTTGTAGAAGGGATTGTATTGTTGGTAGTAGTAGTAGTAGTATGTTGTTGATGTTGATGAGATGTGGTATATACAGGCAAAGATGTAGATGCGATATGATTGTTATTGGGATGGTTATTAAATCGGGCATTGTTTCGGATAGTACGTCCACCAGTGGCGGCAGCCGTGGCTGTGGGGGAACCAAGATAAAACATGGGTGACGGAGATCCAGAAGAGGACCGTGCAATCGATGAATGTTGCCTACTTTCACTCACTCGCCGAGTAGTGGATGGATGTGCATTGGAGGATGTAATAGGAATAGGTGCAGATGAATGCTCAATAGTATAATTCTCTGGTAGCGACGTTGAAAAGTGCTCCAAGGTCAATGCATTAAAATGCGTGGGCAAAGAGTCTCTACGTTCCTGTAGTGGTTCCTTGATAGTAACACCACCTTGTGCTAGCTCATTCTGAACCGTCGTGGTCTCATCACCATAAGATGAGTTGGGAGGTGATGGAAGGCCGTCATTGCTACTGGTTGCTAGTACCATATTCTGCTGGTGGTTTCCTGTGGTATGCTGTGGTTGCAACTTTGCTTGTTCCTGCTGCTGTTGCTGCTGACGGAGCTGAAACGTAAGGGAAGACGACATTCTAAAGCAAAAAGGATGAGTGGCAATGGACAAGAGTGAAATGAGGAGTGATAATAATAATAATAATATTAACCTTTGGGTTAAAGAGTAGTTTGTGTATGTGTGAGTGTGTGTGTGTAAAAAAGGAGAACTGAGCTGGAGAATGGTGAGCACAGAGACAAAGGGCACCCATGTGCGGAGATAGCCTAGTCAGCATCACTTATGTAGAACAGCACAGAAGAAAGGGAAGGTACCTGATATCTTTTCAATAATGTTGTCGATACAAAAAAAAGAAAGGGGAAAAGCCAAGTGCACTCTTTTTGGGTACAAGGCAAAAAAGTTATTAAAGCCACTCTATTATACTACAGGGATTACTCACACAACAACAACATAAACGCATGATAACCATTCCCCCCCATATGAATTTACTTTGCCGAATTCTCCCAAAACTCCTTTGATCGTTGTATCAAATGAGAGACATGGTTACTTGTTCCGTGGTGAGAATGAATAAAAGGAGGGTGTATGTATTCTATGCTTAGCCATACTATGAACGTGGACGAATGATGGCACACATGGCTATTTTACTCCTCTCCCCCAAATCATAATGTTGGGGGGTGGGTGGGATCTTACACAAAGAGAGCTCTTTCCTCTGTGCTTTCTTACAGTGGCTGGCAAATCATATCTCAACATTTGTTATGGTCATCACGATGCTGTTGTGCATGTTTTCATTTTAGGATGAATACAGAATGTTTATAAGAGCAAGATACTTTTCAAACAAAACTATCATTATTAAATGCGTTCTCTTTGGCTGGTTGATAGATCATACATGTAGTGTTCTAACAATGCCCACCACTGATCATGTCGTGTAATATTATGTACCAATGTCGTTTCATTTTATACTCAACGTGGGAAATGAACCAAATCTACCGACGACACATGCACGGGCCTCCGCATGGTTTGTGGTGTGCGTGATCACCTGAGCGTGAAAAAACCAAAGCATAAGCTTTCGTGTGTTGTCAACAAGTCGCATCCTTTATAAAATATCAACAAACACTGACTACTATGCTTGGTCGTTTCTCATTTAGTACATGTGCACATTTGCAACAGCATCACAAGCTGACAGCTTTGCCTACGAAATTCCTTAAACCAGTATTCAGTAAGCCATCGCCATTCTTTGCCAACCAATCTGCTTTCAATGTCAAAGCATTATATCCTTCACGCGTGTTCCCTATCGATCCAAACGACTTTCGAGTCACTGTCATTAGTGGCAAAAAGGCAGTATCCAAGCATGCCGTGTATCGAAGGCGAGCTTCACGACGACTTAAATCAGCCATCCAAGCCATATTCCCTGAACAAGCTCCCAAAGGTAAGCCTTGGATACCTTGCACTTGACTCGATTAAAAATGCATGGTCCATTAGGAATGGACTATATCTTTTATGTGAATGCAAATATAATCAATCTACCATGGGACGACTTGTTACAAGAAGTATCCAAGGCAGCAAGCGTTATCCAACACAAGATATCCAAACGTAGTAAAAAGATATAATAGAATAGTGTGCAATGATCTATAATATATTCATGCTTTTGTACAAATTCAAATCTAAACAATGGGATATGTTTCTACATTTGTATACATTATACGTCTATTGGTTTATAGTCTAATATTTGCAATGACCAACCCATCGAGGTACGGGAACCACTTCACGCACATTCTCGAGACCAGTCAACCAAAGTAGGAATCGTTCGAAACCAATGCCATATCCACCATGAGGAGCGCTTCCATACTTGCGTAAATCGAGATACCATTGATATTCCTCGATATCCATACCAGCAGCTTCCATCTTGGCTTGTAAAAGTATATCACGGTCTTCACGCATGGATCCACCCACTAGTTCACCGATCCCTGGCAACAATAAATCAAAGCAAGCGACTGTTTTGCCATCATAATTGGCTCGCATGTAGAATGGCTTTTGTTCGGTTGGATAATCCGTGACGAAAACAGGTGATTGACAATATTCGGATGCAAGATATCTTTCGTGTTCAGATTGTAAACTGGATCCCCACACTGTTGGAAACTCAAACTTTTTGTTGGCCTTTTGCAATACTTGGATAGCTTCAGTGTATGTCATGCGTGCAAATGGTTGATCGATACTCTTTGTCAAACGTTCAGTCAAGGTCGAATCCACAAACTTGTTGAAAAAGGTGATATCTTCAGAACAATGATCCATAACATGACGCGTGGCGTATTGTACACTGCCTTCAGTAACATCCAACAATTGATCGAGTTTGTCGATAAAAGTCATTTCAGCTTCAAGCATCCAGAATTCAGCAAGATGGCGTGATGTCACAGATTCCTCGGCTCGAAATACAGGTCCAAAGGTGTATACACGTGATAAAGCAGATGCTAACATTTCAGCATGAAGTTGTCCAGATACTGTCAAAAATACTGGTTTGTTGAAGAAGTCTTGGGATGATTTATCACTGGGCGTCGATGCAGGTGCAACTTTGAATACTTCTCCACCACCTTCACAATCATGGGATGTCAGGATGGGTGTATGTACTTGAACAAACTCGTGTTCCTAATGTAACATATTAAGTCGGCAAGTGAGATATAAAGAAATGGGTCACTTACAGCAAAGAACTTTTGAAGACCTTCACCAGCAGCATGTCGTACTCGCATCACCGCACCACCAGTATTGCCACGGGCTCGAAGATGGTTGATACTGCGAAGAAACTCATGTGAATGGCGCTTCTTTTGTAAAGGATAGCTCTATAGACGTTCTGTTTAGTTATTGTATCTTTATCAATGATATTAAATATTACTTACACTATCGCATCCACCTAATACACGCACATCAGTAACTTGTAATTCCTTGCCCTGTTCCTTGCCAGGGCTGTCAACCATGGTTCCTTGAAGCTCAACACAAGCACCAGTGCTTAGTCTAACAATAATAATACATATGAGCATATGAGCAAGTAATATATATTCAATATCCAACCTTTCTGCTTGTTCAGGTGTGAGAATGGCCTGCATTCCTTTCAGGCTTGATCCATCGTTAATGTTGGCGAATGCGACTTGTTTTTGCTTTCTGACGGAACGGATCCAAGCTCTAACCGCTACATTGCCTTTGTCTTGTGTTGTGTCAAGAAGGGATCGAATAGTACGTGTGGGAAAAAGACATTGTTGAGTAGAGTACAAGCGACGTGCTTGGTGTTGACAAAGGCGGCGTAAAAGCATGCTTCCAAGGAGTAAAGAAAGCCTGTGGGTGTGAGCTCAGCAAATCCATTTTTGTGACGCCGGTGTAACTATGAGCAATAAAACGAGGCACTATTACCAGTACTACTACTGTTGCCGATGTTGTGGTATCATGGCAACATTAGGTTGACAGGTTTGAAGGGTGTTCTTAATGTAAACCAATAGAAATGAGGAATGATGCCGCTATGGAGGATAGATATTGGATGAATTGTTTGTTCAATGAGCTCCTTTTGCAGGAATGGGATGATGGAACCGGATTCGATATCCGGAGTCAAAATGGTGCCATGTCAAGCCAATCGTTTTTCGTTGACATAGAACTCTGGCTGATTGCGCCATTCTCTTGTTCCGACTGTTTAAATACAAGACATCTTTGACCCCACAACCAACTTCCTCTTTAACATTACGCACTTATATTATTATCACTACTCTCGTTTTACACATGATCACAACAAAAACATTATCCATGGAAGCATCGTCAACTACGCCTATTACTGACAACCGTTCTTTTTGCTATCGTCATCGACCCGATCTTGCACCCGTGCGAACCGAAGCTACCAATGAAGAATACCTGCATAAGGTAAAATAGAAAGAGTGCATCATCAACACCAATGTTTGTCGCACATACATCTGACATATATATCTCTCTTTCCAACATTAGGAGCTTTCTCATTTACCATCAACAATGCAACAACCTATTTTGGATGCATGGGCAACTTTCAGTGCAGCAACTGCTCAACAACGACGCATTATCCTTCAGGGTCTAGTTGCCACGTGCTGTACTTCACAACTATCATTTCTCGCATCATCCATTGAACCATTACTTCGAATTGATATGACAGCTATTCTTCCACCTGAGATTATTGTCAAGATTTTCAGTTATTTGGATGCTCAGTCACTATGTGCAGCATGTCAAGTGAGTCGACGATGGAAAAGTCTTGCCGATGATGACAGCTTATGGCATCGTATGTGCCAACAACATATCGACAAAAAGTGTGCCAAATGTGGATGGGGACTTCCTTTATTACAAAAACGTCGAATTGTACGGCTTCGTAGTGCTCATAAACGGCCCTTGGAAGATGATGATGATTCACAATCACCCGCTAAACGCGCCGATCGAAAGCCTTGGAAACAAGTTTACAGTGAGCGTTTGGTGGTTGAACGCAACTGGCGTAAACACCGATTCACCACACGCACGCTAAATGATGGCGGTGATGGCGGAGTACTTTGTTTACAATATTGCGATGCACAAAACTTGTTGATCACTGGCTCGACCAATCGAACAGCTACCGTATGGGATCTTGAAAGTGGAAAACCATTACGCACCTTGAAAGGTCATGCACGATGTGTACGCACACTCCAATTCGATGATAATAAGCTAGTAACTGGATCCATGGATCATACACTCAAGATCTGGAATTATCATACTGGCCAATGCATTCGCACTCTTGAAGGGCACACAGAAGGTGTGGTTCATTTACATTTTGATTCACGTATCCTTGCTAGTGGTTCAGTTGATGGATCCATCAAGATTTGGAATTTCCAAACAGGTCGTTGCTACACACTTACTGGTCACACCGCCAAAGTCACTCATTTACAACTACACGGCAATCATCAACTCGTATCAGCCAGTGTGGATGGTACCATTCGTCTCTGGGATCTCAATGCTCAATCCTGCATCCGTACTTTTGAAGGTCATCGTGCAGGTGTTCAAGTAGCTGTTGCAGGGCTTTTACCTCGTTCTTGTTTCCTTGATCATGATGCACCTGTCATTGTTTCAGGATCAGATGATAATACTATCAAGATTTGGTCTCTTGAATCAGGTCGTTGTTTACGCACTTTATTTGGCCATGCCCATGGTATCACCACACTAGCATACGATAAGCTCAGACTTGTATCTGGTTCTCTTGATGGCAGTGTCAAGCTCTGGGATATTGAGAGTGGCTTGCCAATGTATACTCTTACTGAAGGTGCTCCTCAAGCTGCTATTTCTTCCATTCGTCTCAGCGATTCAAAGGTTATCGCTGCTAGCGAACAAGGCAATATCCACATTTGGGATTTTGGTGCTTCTCAGCAACAACATCAACAACAAAAAGTTACTGCATAAAGTAGCTTGAACAGCAGCATCCCCCTATTTGACTTGCATTATCTCCACATACCCCTAGTTCTTGTTTCTTTATGCACTTTCCCAATATATTACTAGAGCATCCCCAGGCTTAATTCCAAACATTGTAAATACATCATTTCTATTTGCCTTCCAATCACTATGACTAGATCACACTATTGCTTGGCATTGTTTGTGCTACACGAATTAAACTTTCTTCATGCATGGAAACTTTGTCACATCATTCAAAAAATATATGCATTAACAATGATAAAATAACACTCATCGCAGAAGAAGAAAAGCTAAGAAACAGGAGAGGGGGGGATAAATCGGGGCATAGGAAGCAAAGGAACAAGACATTGTCGGATACGGAGGAGGATGGAATGAGGAATATGCATGTGAGTGCACATGCATCACATATGGTGGTACAACGTAAATGGTGAATAAGAGATGGGTTGTGTGTGCGTGCATACAAGTAAAGGGTTACTCTTGACCAAATCCAAGAGTTTCTTCAACAGCCATCGAAAGCTTGGCAACCAATGCATCATATGATTTGTATGGTGGCATGTCAATACGATTGAAGCTAAAAGACATGCGTGAGTAGAAAGCTATATTTAACATCCCGACCCATCCATTCACTTACCATGTATGTGCTTTGGGCAATTGTGTCACCTCTCCTGCTTTTTCAATAGTGAAACGTCTTGGACCATCGCTACCCTGCAAATCCTTGAATCCATTGACGGGAATACGCGATGTTCCAGTAGTGAATTGTAACAATCGAGATTTCTTTTCGCTATCCCATGATCGAACACACTAGTCAAATAATGTGAGCTTTTGATCTCTTTCAAATCTCATCTCCACTTTTACCTTCCAGAACCATTGAATCACATCATCTTGCTCAGTGTATCCACGATAATCGGTGTGCTTCTTCCAATCATCCACATCGATCTCGGCAATACCACCAATGAGTAACTCAAGTTCACGTTCATCAAACACATTCACCAAATCTTGAGGGATCAATTGGTTGAAACCTTCCTTGAAAGCTTTGAATTGCTCCTCAACACGTTTAGAGATACGCCATTCGGTGACAAGGCTATATAATAAACAAATCCAATCCGTTGGTACTCATATGCTAGACCAGAATGTCCACAGTAGCTTACCCAACATATTCCTTCTTGTTCTCCTCTGTCACTTCAATATCGCGTCCTCCTGGCTTGAGATCCACTGTAACCACTTCACCAAATCGATCATCATCAGTCGAGAATGTCAATTCCAGTATATCCGTGATATCATTATCCCTAAATAGAGTTGGATTAGCACTTTAGCATTCTACAGTTTGGATTGCACTTACAAGATCCATTGCAAGCTGCGATAGAATTCGGCATCCACACTTTCCATATCAGCAACAGTTACTTTCTTGTTAAGGATCATCTTGTAGAACGACACAATAAAGAAGGCATCAAGGAATCGACGATGGAAAATGGCAAGACCCACAACGCGACCAATGAATCTAAAGTAATTCAAGTGCTCGGGATTGATACCAGAATGAGGATTGATTTGTAGTGTGTAATTGTCGTGAGCCGAATATTCGAACAAGCTAAGCAAGGTTGTTTACAATGAGCATCCATGATGTGATCGATACTTGTTCAACACACACGTACCAGTAGAAAGGATTGAACATTTCGTGAGAGAGCAAGAAGAAGAATTCTCTATGAAAAGTAATAAGTCACCTGTGACAAGTATCATTCCAACCATGTGTTGATAGTTACCTTGATAAACCACCATAATCCAAACCATCCTCGCCATCAAACTTGATCATGAGACGTTTGCGTAAATCGGCAGGTGCTTGACGCATAATCTCTGCATAAGCATCTTCAAAAATGTGCTCACGACGGACTTTGATATGACATTGGCCTGGTACAGGTCGTAGAGCAGGTTGTGATCGAAAGTAGATAAGTTTGCGACGGAAATCACGCTTGTATTGTGGCACATTCTGGTCCAAACTGCTCGGTAATCTCGGATCTAATAGTATCATTCATGAGTCATGAGATGAATGTATCCATTATCCATCCAACAACATACCATCCCATGTGGTTGTCTTGGTATTATGATCAACAAAGTACACACGTCCTGTACTGGTAAGGCGCATTTCCCATCCCGATGGTAATGGACCAAGTTGTGACACGGGCTGTACTTGAACTTGCAAATTCGATCCAGGACCAATAGTGCTAATGTACTGTTGTCGTCGAGGATCCACCCATGTGGTCGTTCGGGTATTGTGATCCACAAAATAGGGTCGACCCTCAGGTGTACTTCTCATTTCTATATACATGATCATTAATAAACATGTATTCATTTCTTGTTATCTCCATGACAATATTACCCCATCCTGGTGGAAGTGGTCCTGATCCTGCTGTTGTCATGTTTTGTTGCATTGATACGACATTGGATGATCCTTGTTGTTGAGTGCCAGTGATAGATCCAGCAGTCGATAAGCGGTTTTGAGAAGTATCACCGCCACTGGAACCACCACCACTGGTGCTGGTTGTTGCTGTTGGTTGACGTTCTTCAGGTAAACCACGAGCATTATGTCGTTGTCTTTCGAGCTCAGTCACTTGCTGTTGTTCCTGTGCGCTTTGTGCTCTACAATTAGTTGTTTTTTCATGTTAGTTGCATTGCCATGAATATAACATGATAATACTTACGAAGGGCGTTTCCACGTGGTTGTTCGTGTGTTGTGATCCACATAATAAGGTCGACCTAGATGATCCACTCGCCTCTCCCAACTGAAAAAAAAGTCAGTATTGATGTTGGATGATGATGTGAATAGAATCGATTACCCTGGTGGTAGATCATTTCGTTCTTCGTGGGTATTGTTACGAGAAGAAGTAGCAGATGTAGAAGTTGGGTTTGTAGTCGTGGTAACAGCAGCTGGTGGTACTGAAGGTGAAGTAGTAGAGGATGAAATACGTTGATCATTGGAAGTCGATTGAGAAAGAGAAGATGTTGACGTATTTGGATGAGGACTACTAGTACTAGCAGCAGTGTGTGTGCCAGGAACGAGGGTATTGGTGCCATTACGAATAGGAGCATTGACATTGGTAGAAATGTTGAGAATAAGTTTTCCGTGCACGGTCTCATTTGCATTAGATTTCTTCAAGTCGAGAGTCATCATTTCTAAAAGGGGGAATGTGAAGAGCGGGGGATGATTAGGCATGGGTCTATTCATGCAATAGAATATTTCTTCTACACTTACCATCGCCACCAATATCTAAATCAAAGACATTGCCCACTTGTACATTGATAACTCCAAGAAATCCTTGATCCTTCTTTTTGAACTTTTTCTGATCAAACACTTGCACTGCAATAACACTTTGATTCGTAACTTGACTATACGTGAATATATATCCAACTGCTAGTCAGTAGATTATCCCCAATAACACACAATATCTTCCCCTTACAGGTCAAAGCTTTCATTCCAATATGGATTCAATGTCTTTTTCATAACAGTCGTTGTATGCGTTTGTTCTCCATCCACAGTGACAACCGCTAATACAATACACACATAATGGTTAACTTGGACTGATATCCCTCATTAAGAGTATACCGTACCAAATGGGTCTGGCAATTTGAAAAAGAGATCCTTCTTGATGAGACCATCCGCAGCAATAACCGTAAGCCGGACTGTTCTCGTTTGTGCCGAATTCGACATTTGCTTAGAAATTCACAAACTGAAAAGTGGAGAGATGCTGAAAGAACAAAGTAGCTGTCGAAAATGTTTAAATAAAAGAGAGAGAAAAAGGGAGAGAGACAGAGAGAGAGAGAGAGCTGATATTATGTGTGTTCCGTGTGCCGATTCAACAAGTTGGAGGTCTTTTGCACAAGGTTGAGAGAGAAAGAGAGAAAGATAAGCTGAATATAGAAGGGATGTGGTGGTGTGATCATCATCTAAAAAAAGTCCGCCATGTTAACTTGGCTCTCGTTCCCCTGCACTCCTCATTCACTGCCAACGATTTTTAAAGCTTTCTCTTCGAAATTGTTCATTATCGACTGATACATAAGTCGCTATCAAACATTGCCTATTTTATATGGTCAAATACTATACATTCGATTAGGCCTGATTGCTCTAGTCACGAATCTCTTTTGCAACAATGCAGGTTGTTGCACACCGCTTAATGCTCAGCATATCAGAATACAATCAATCTTTGGACCTGAGCATGTAGAAATGATAATTTATTCACAACAGATGATGGCATGCAACCAGTAGTATATGCAATTAGAGAGTGAGCAATGAATGATACACATTTGTCACACGAAGAGCTTAATGTACACACACGTCAGCCCATCAGCATGTACCGGTTAACTAGGATTTGCCGTGTGCCATATATCATACAATATCCATGATAATCGCTTATGCTAGTAATGCAATCATTTGTCTGCATAAATCCTATTGTTACACAGCTTATCTCTACATGACGCGCCTGCATTATTCAAGGAAACTGTTATATCGGCTCCATATATGTTGAATGATGGTACACCAATTCCTAGTTATCGACCAATGTCGAACATATTCATTGTTCATGCCATGTACGCTATGACATCGTATAATATGCATATCATCTGTGTAGTGAAAGGACAGTTCAACCAAATGTTTAATGAGCTCTCGGTCAAAATTTTACTTATGTAAATTTGGATCAAATATAACCAAGGTTAAAGTGACAAGTACAGCTTGATGAATAGAGGAACATGCCACAACATCGCTGAGTGCGTGATGCATAAAATTGCCGATGTTTCAAAGTGAGATGGTTGCACAACCCATTTTCCCCCGCCATCCATACAGCTGTGCCTATTCGACCGGATATAAAGAAGCGAGATGATATCGTTGTTCAATTGGATGGATCATGAGGATATTCATTGCCGACGCTCAAAATGCTTTTTGGCCTGCCAATCTTTATTTTTGTTGTCGTTGATTTCAGCATTAAAATTGGTTTGTTTAAACATTATCTCATGCAGCACCTCTTTCAGCAGATCTAGACCTTCCTGGAACTCCCGTTTCAGCGACAGACGTGTCATCAGTATGGAAGATGGTATCATTGGTGGTGGCGCGGTGACGGTTATGCCAAGAGTTGATTATGCCAAGATGTTCTGTGTCGAACAATCTTTGACTATGCCCGCTAACACGAATTCTCAGTTGTTTCCCCTCTCGAATTTTCTGATTGGACTCGCGTTCTTCTTGTAAAAGTATCATCGCATAATGTTTTTGGGAGAGCAATAAACATTACTCAAATACAATCAATATAAGAACAAAGGGTTCATCACCAAAGAATGAAATCAAATATTTTGTGACAACAATGAACACACCAAGTAATGAATCAATACATGGATGATAATGGTATAACAATACAATGGATCACATACATGTTATCCTTGATATTTGCACAAAGTATTGATGATACATGCAATCCAGTAAATGAAAGAAATGGATGACATGATGACAGCAACCTTACTTTTATTGCGTATATATGTTGAGATGGAATTATGACCCTTACAGAGAGGGGATTGTGATTGATTGGACTAGCAAAATAAGAATACAAGTTCATTCATGCTATGGTTGCCATGGCTGTAGCATAACAGCATTGAGCTTGCTGACATTGAAATTTGACGAGGGATGCTGAGCTGCGAATCACCTGTGAATAAAGCATATTACACTAATAGAGTCATTTTCCTGCAAGCGCATTGGACATTGTTCTTGATCTTCTTTCTTAGCTGGATACACTTACAAATGTCCAACTCACAGTTCTATGAGCTTTATCGACGTAGCAGGTTGATTTTTATTAATACAGTTTAGCCACTGATACTAACGACCCACTCCATGGAAAGAACAGCATTGGCATGGCACTCACTGATTCACTCGATGAGCTAATTCAAAGTGGACATATCAATCCACAACTGGCCATGCGTGTGCTTACTACCTTTGACAAGAGTATCTCAGAAGCACTTTCACAGCTTGTTAGAAACAAGGCTACGATCAAGGTAATAGTAATACCACCTTATATTATTCCAATATTCACATTGCATGATTAATTATCTCAGGGTCATTTACACACATATCGATTCTGCGATGATATTTGGACCTTTATTGTGGAGAATCCCAACTTTAAGTTTGAACAAGAATCTGTAACAGCTGATAAGATCAAGATCGTTGCTTGTAATGCAAAACGTCCAGGAGAACAATAGATACAATATCATCCCCCACTCCCTAGCTTTATGTGTATATAATATAATATAATATTCAATATGATAGCTAATCTTCGTCCTCTGATGATGAATCGTCATATGATGCGAGCATAGTTAATCCCGTAGCAGGTTTAGCGGTGCCATTCGTTGGTGATGATGAGTTGTTATTAATAGTTTTGCGTTTGACAGCGATGCCGAGTTGTTGTTGTTGCTCTGCTTTACGTTTAACAGCTGCAGTGAATGATGGTTGTGATGGTTTGTTGTTGTTGGGCGTGGTGGTTGCCATGGCAGCCTTTTTGGATGCAACGAGAGAAAATACATCTGGTTCATCCCCTTCGGCCAATTTGCGTACGCATTCACCATCAGCTGATTGGAATACTTGGGTTGCTTCCTTTTCATCCTCCAATTCTTCTTGTTTTAACCGTGATTCCAATGCTTCCTTGTCAATATAACTGAATCGTTGTAACACATCATCTACATCCACTCGTTGACTTCGTGCATTGCGTAGTCGAATCTCATCCAATGCATCCAAGATTTCCATCTCTCTCTTTGAGTCAAGTGTACGATTCTCTAAAGCTGCCATAGGATCTTCAGCTTCTTCCTCTTCTTCTTCTTCCTTGTCACCATCCGTGTCTCGCCATGGTTCAAAGTTACGACTTGCACCATGCTCTGCAACATAATCGGTATTCTTTGGATCCGTTTTGAAGGTGATTTCAGCCGAGCATCGGGGACATCTAATCATTCATGTCAGTATAAATGCATGCGTACCGTTGTATAGCAAGTAACCTACCGAATATAGAATCGAAAGATCTTGATACTTAGATACTGCTCTCCTTCTACTGTTTCTTTTCGTGCATTGAACTTTTTGCCTTTATGAATGTATTCACCACAGGATTCACATCGCATGGAAAAGGGCGCCATCAAACGCACCTTGTGTTGCAGATCTTTGGGACGTTTTCTATTACATGCTGATTAACACTAGTGGAGACCATATTGAGCTTGCCATCTACTTACTGTCTTGGGATCTTTGAAGGATCAAAGTTGGGAGGGAAGTATTTGTTGAGCACCTTACGTTCTGACATTGTGAATGTGCAATAGAGACCAAGTAAGAGAAGAACGCTGGGATTGCTTGAATCAACCCGCCGTGATAGGAAATTGATTGGTGCTGCGACATGCTCTTGAATGTCCCTGACTGCCTTTGTCTAGAGACACTAGAGAAATTCACTGGATCCTGGAATAAAGCTATGACTTGATCAACGTATCCATGTTCCATAAGAGTTGATTGACTAGAAATTCTTTGTAAGGGTGGTGATTATCTCTACTCATTGGTGGGATAAAGAAAGAAACCGCATATAGCGAGTACGATGCAATTGACTAAAAACAGAAGTTTGTTGGTGAACAAAGTGGTTGCGTTTAAAGATGATCGTGCTAGGCAAACCTTGATCCCAATAAGTGAAAAATATGCAATGCTGCCACCATCTATTCTTGGTAAAGCACCATTTATAGAAGCTTCCCCTTGATCGTAATAGTTTTCGAGAATGTTGATATAGCGATATGCACCTCTCAAACAACGTCATCATATCCAACCATTACACATTACATAAAACTTTCAAGGATTACAAAACGATGTTATCAAGCTAAGTATTATGACGGTGATGATGAATATAAACGGGCGGAATCATGTCAGAGAGAAACAATTGTACTATACGGTGGTTCAAGAAGGAGGGAATATAGTTTTTTAAGACCATCTATTACTACTAGTGCTACCTCCGCGCATGGTATCGGCGACATCTATAGAACGTCTGGTATAATAGTGATCATAATTGCTATTGGATGAAGTAGCTTTGAGAGATGAATGTACTGGTGATGTTGCTGTTACTGCAGATTTTGGATCGAGTAAAGCAGTTGTAGAAGGGATCATCCAAGATTGGGGACGTTTCTTCTTATCGATAGTGGGTGCTACTGCATCCGTGGCTATGGTCCTTGAAGATTGCGTGTCAAAGTAATGATACATTTTCTTGCTTTGTGTACTTGTTAATTCGGAAGATGACATTGTGGGCTGCACATAAAACGGGCGTGAAGGAGTTGAAGATCGTCCCACAGGCACTGGGGGTACAGCAGGTGCTACTATAGAAGGAGTACTAGTAGGTGGTAATGGTTGGGTACTGTAATGTTGTGATGACGGCGTATAATACGAAGGAGGTGGCTGTGGATAAACAATGCTGCGTTGATTGTTGATAGTATCTAATGGCGCACGCTTGTCGAGAATGGATGATGCCGAAGGTGACCTTACACGATTATACTGCTGTTGTTGTTGTTGTTGCCTTGGATCATCATTAACACTCACACGTCGTAATGATCGTTGTAAATCTGCTAAACTCATATCATCATCATCGTTGGTATCATCATCCATTCCTCTTGTGTTGAGTGGTTGTGTTGTTGTTGATGATTGCCACATAAGTGCTGGACTGCTGCTCCGTTTTGCATGATTGATATGTTGTTGTAATGCACGCGTGTTATCTGTTCTGGCTAATGTGTGCAATGGTGAATGTCCATGAATTTGTTCGTCCGCAATTAATGAAGCACGATGAGAAAGTTGATTTGATCGTTCATTAATAACATGTTGCTCATCTTCTTCCACCAATTGTACATTTCGACCTCGTATAGAAGTATGGTATCGGATAGCTGCTCGGTAATCGGCATCTGCATTCACTGATTCTTCCTTTTCTAGTACAGTATTTGCATCTTGGAAATAGTCCATATCTGGTCCCACTAAAAGTATGCGTTAGATTGAGTATCTATGTAGATAGATAACTCCTTACCAATTACAATTTCCTCTGTTTTATTACTTGTGATCCAATTCTTTACTTCATCAGATCGTTTCTTCTTCAAGGAGGAACTTGGTCGATCTTCCAATGGTAATTCTTGCGGCATGATTGCAGCTGATGAAGCATTGGCAGGTGCAATGCTATTAGACTTGATTGTACCACCATCAGTAGTAGGGTGGGTTGCTCCACCAGCAACACGTTTCATGCTTGCTGTGATGGAACGAATAGATCGTTTGGATGCTTTTCTCCGAGGTGTTACAATGGATCGTCGTGGTGCTGTTGTTGCAGCAGCTGCAGGTGATCGTTCACGGTGGCTAATACTGGTTAATCCACTGATTGAACTAACTTGATCGTCATCTGGAATAGGTTCAATGGGTGGTGGCGATACAGCTTTTTGATCATAAGCTGCAAGTTCAGCAAGTGATTCACGCCACTGATCGATCCAATGTACTTTTTCCATTGATAACATGGGTGCCTTGTAACGTGCATCATATTGAGTGGATTGTTGTTGTTGATGATGTGGCTGTGTCAATGATGGGATTCCCACAGCTGGTGGTGGTGATGATGTTGTTGGGACAATAGTATTATCGTGGATATGGGGTGGTGGTGGTGGCGGTGGCGGGACAAGGTTACGTGCAGTCATTGTGTTATCGAATGTACGTGCAGCAAATGTTGGTTGTTGTTGCTCCCATGAAGATGGATGCATAAACATGGCATTTGCATGAGGTGGATAAGATGATGTTGGTGGTTGTGGAGTAGATTGTGGTTGCATAACAACGACAGGCTGCTGTTGTTGCTGTTGTTTTTGCATCTGGTCACGAATTGTTTGAACGAATCTCCACATTTTTGTAAGAACAAAGAGCCAACGTTCCAAATCCTTGTATTTTTGTGCTTTCATAACATGGCATTGACCATCATAAGTGCGTATACAAAAGCATTTTGACTTTGATGAGTTTGAACTAAAAGGAGATCGTTTCTTGGATCCTTTCAAAACCGAGATAGCAGAAATGTTGGCAATGTCGACAGTCCATTTTGGTAATTGATAATAACTGGCCAACATGGGTTCATTGGTATTGGATGATGTAGTGGCAATAGCTGGTAAATCTGGCATGCTAGCACTGGTCATGGATACCAAACGTAAAGTCTTATCCTTTGGTGTTGCAAGTAATGGGGACGTATGAGATGTGTGAAAAGAAGTGGAATGATTTATATTGTGTTGCTGATGCTGGTTCAGTTGATGTGATGATAATGACTGAACAAGTGTATGATCATTAGGAGTAGCATCCACGGGTGTATCAGGTGGTAACTTGATTTTACGTGTTGAGAGACAAGTGAAAGATGTGCCATCGAAACGAAAAAGTCGCCACTGCCATCGACCACTCTTTTCTGGATGTTGTAGATACAAGTGACCTTCGAATATGGGAGCTGTTGCAGGTACTTCTTGTGTACCTTTTACAGGCGTAGTCCTCATTGACCCTTGGTCGTTGTTATGGTCATCGCGTGGCTGATGATGAGGCATGGAATGAGGTGTCACCGCAGCAGAATAATAATAAAAGTTGGGTGAGAAAGAATAAGAGTAAGAAAGAGAAAAAGAAAAAGAAGCGCACCAAAAAAAGAAGGGAGCACTCACTACCCGACACTAGACACACATAATACACACATATCCAGCACCAAGTTACCATACCTGGTATCCATCACCCCCACTCTTTGCTCCTTGTCTTTGGTTTATTCTCTCTCATTCACTTTTTCTCTTTATGTGTCTCTTTTTCTCCTTTCCCCCTTGTTCACTATTGCGACTTTGTATAAAGAACCCGCCACAAGTGATGAAAAAGTATATATCACTTTCCCAATTATGCATGCAGTAAATCAAAGGGCTTATCTCAACATGCCATGCAATTGAGGCGCGTGCAAAGCATTGGCTGTGTATTTGTGTGCGTGTGTTACCAAAGACATTCCAAGGTACTGTGTGAGAATACCCAACCACATGGTCTCTTGCTGAATCATAGACATGCAGTTAACACTTGTCGCCGATTCAATCCCGGAGAACTTGCATCGCTTTATAACGACGCCATATGCATTAGCTACACAGACACTATCATTCTAAGGAGAAAACATCACTTGTTTTCAACTCACTATTATTATAAACAATATGCTGCATACACACACTCTCTCTCATTTTCTTTTGTCGATCATCGCGCCAGATCTGCAATCTCTTTTTTTCCGCATAACAATCGTTCCATCCTAATGCAACCTACGACTTTCCCTTTTCGGTTATGCGCAGATGATTCCTTCCTTTGATACCCATAACATGATCCACCCTCCTTTCCCACCTCCTTTTATCCAGGGCAACGAGTCAATACAACTCTCACTCTCTCTCTTTTTTTCACTTTCCTCCTGTTAAAACCCTATTCCCATGCTACGGATATCCATCGGATAGAAGGGTGCATATATATACATATATAAATAATTTCTATTATTGCAGTCTACATACATTGGATGCCATGTTGGACCATGCACCCATAATACTCTGAGTGATGAATTCAGTTTTTTCTTCTTCAGAAGAATGAGCTCGAATTTGTTGTAACCAGGTACAATTGAATCGACGGTGTTCATTCCTTGCTTCACAACGTACAACTGAATTGTATATCTCTCGGATTTGGCGCTGACCGTAACTGCTCATGCGGACATCTTTGGTGGTTGCAAAAATGACGTTGGGAACAAATGATTTGGGAGATAACTTGTACAATCGTGTAATCTCAGCCACGAAACCCTCTAGCAATGCCAAGCATTTGAATGAAATACGATCAGTCCACGTGTCACATTACTACCTTTATCCTTTACCTTCGGGATCAAGCACCGCTTCAATGGCATCGTCCAATTCATCTCTCACTTCATCATCCACATGGGTAAATACAAGAACAACAAAGTTCCAGAAATCCTTGCCAAGAAGTTGTTGGAATAGGTTGAGCATGTCTTGTGTGTAAGCATCCAAACTAAAATAGAATCAATTCATGCAATCATATAATTAGTAAATGCAGCTGTCATTGTGTAGCAACCCACATCATTGTTCTCTTTTTGCAACACAAAGGAAATAAACACTTACCGGATATCCTTGATATCAAATACTAATAGAAATGCACTGACACCATAAGCAAGACTCTTGAAATAACGCACCATTTCTTGAACGTTTTGTCGATCACGTGCAGAGGATGCACATAAACCAGGCGTATCAACCAAATGTACATACTTGGTGGTGGGAATATACTTCCATGATCGCACTACACTGGCAATGGTTGTCGTGGTTGCCTAGGTGGTAAAACGGCAAGAGTTGTTGGTATGACACGTTTATGCTATAGCCGGGGATGATAATTACAAATGTTTCGCCTGTTTCAAATACACGCTCGCCACACATGGTGTTCAACAGACTTGATTTACCGGTTCCCAGTGCACCAATCGCGCTGACAACATGAGTTTGTGGATCGTTCAAGTGCTCGTTGAGATTGGTTTCGTTCAAGATGGCATTGGAAACTGTCATTATGGTGGTATGTTTCTGATCTGATAGAGACAAAGGAATAAAGGGTGCAATAACTGATCAGAGTATATAAAAAGGGAGAAAAAAACAGTTCGTGACGCCTGCTGCAGCCAAGATATGTGTAAGTGTACATGAGGAAAGTGTAGTAGTACAAAGTGTAACAGTGTAATAGCAGGAACAAAAGAATAATGCATGAGACCCTCTTCCTTCCAATTCATGGGTCTGACACACAATATGGATCCCAGTCGTAAGTTAATCTTGTTACTTTTTTCTTTACTTTTAACAAACACACTTTGCTTTCCTAAGATACCAACCATTATCCAATGAAGTTTGCACATACGCTAATCCTGAATGCTGTTCCGGATTGGATTGATCAATATGTGGAGTAAGTTCAATTGTTATTTTTACTGTTACACGCACCTGTCAAATTCATTCAAAGTTTATTTTATTACCTAGTTACGACCGATTGAAAAAGCTGGTCTATCAGATTGAACGGCTTAACGTACAACAAGTATTGGCAAGGCGACCTAGTTTAGCACGTACAGCTGAAGAAGGCAGCTTTGAAAAAAATGATCAAGAAGCACTTGTAGCTGCTGAAGCTGCTGCTTCTGCTTCAAGAGGCGAACCATTAGCAGATTATGTACCCAATGACGATGATAAACGATTTATTCAAGAGTGCGATCAACAACTAGATAAGGTGTGCAAGTTTTTCGCGCAAAAAGAAGCTGAATTACTAGAGGAAGCTGCCACTTTACGCAAGCAATTTGATAGCTTTGGAATACCACTTCAGGATGAGACCCTAGCCAATACATTGAAGCATGAACTTGGACCAGAATGCAAACTGGAGAAACTAGATACGCTACTTGCAGGAAGAGAAGAATTGACACAACCCACCACTTGCAGCACTACAGCGCATTCCACTGATACCACCGAAACTGAAGACCAACAACTCAATTTACGACGACATAATACTGTGAGCGGCGGTTTACTAAGTCGCACACCTACTGTGGGGTCATCTCCTCCCACTCATCCTATTACACGATCAAAAACTGTTTCTGCTGCTGATAGTCGTGCTTCACGCTTTCACCCAAATGCTGACGACATGACACGTACACCATGGGATTGGATGGAATCTGCACCTTTACGTAACTTTCGGTTCTTACAACGGCGAGATTCAGTACGCACTCTGGATGATATTGTCAATGTGGATGAATTCAATCGATATTACAACTTTCGTGCTCGATGTACAGACGTATATATCATGCTCTCAGAGATCAAATCCTATGTTCAACTTAATCATGAAGCATTTCGCAAGATCCTCAAAAAATGGGACAAGATTACAGGTGCACGGCTACAAACAACTTATTGCAAAAACGTCATTGATGTTGCACATCCATTTCAACAAAGTCGGCTCGATGAAATTGAAATGGCCATGAAGCTTATTCAGCAAATGTATGCAGCTGTGTTTACGAACAATGATGAAACAATGGCCCTCAGCGAACTCAAGTTGCACATGCGTGAAAAGATTCATTTTGAGCGTAACACTGTATGGAAGGACATGGTATCCAAGGAACGTGAAACATTCGATGCACGAGCAGTGGAAGAACAACCAGGATATCATTTACCATGGATCAACTTTTTCGTCAGCAAACATACACTTCATTGCATTGTCACCTTAATCATTAGCCTGGCGTTCTTTATTCCCCTGCTCTGTATTGATACACTCGGTAATGAAGCAGCAAGCAAGTGTTTGGCGCTATTGGTATTTGTAGCATTGTTGTGGGCGTTCGAGGTATGTATTGGATTCATTGGTTAAAGGAACTTTTCTAACAATCAAGCAATAGACCCTTCCATTATTTGCCACCGCATACTTGATCCCATTGTTGATTGTTCCCATGGATATTGTTCGAAATAATGGGGATCCTGTAAACGCAGCTGATGCATCCAAGGCTGTGTTTTCAAGCATGTTCAATGGAACCATCTTGGTGCTCTTGGGAGGATTTGCAATAGCAGCAGCACTCAGCAAGCATGGTATTACCAAGGCATTTGCAGCTGTTGTATTGAGCAAAGCAGGAACTCGACCCCAATACGTGATTCTGGTCAATATGTATCTGGCAGCTTTTCTCTGCATGTGGATTAGTAATGTCGCTACGCCTGTTCTTTGCTTCTCCCTTGTACAGGTAAAAAAAAAAGCATCATGTTATATTAAGGACAATTTATACTGATGTTTTATGATAGCCTATCCTACGCACATTGCCACCTCACTCTTCAGTTGGTCCATGCCTTATTCTGGGTATTGCTCTTGCAAGTTGTATAGGTGGCCTCTCTTCACCGATTTCATCACCACAAAACATCATTGCTATCCAAATGCTGAATCCAAATCCAGGATGGGGTATCTGGTTTGCAGCCGCTCTTCCACTCACCGTCATTTGCATACTGACAACATGGGGCATGCTGCTACTTTATTTTCGACCTGGCAAAACAACACCACGGATAAATGCGGTTAAATCAACTGGATATGGATGGCCAAGTTATTCACAAGTCTGGGTCTCGGTTGTATGTTTGGCAACAATTGCCCTCTGGTGCAGCGAAACAGCGAATCAAGAATTCTGGGGTGATAATGGCACCATTGCAATTATTCCCTTTGTGTTGCTGTTTGGAACAAGCATGCTCAACAAGACTGATCTCAACAACTTTTTGTGGAGCGTTGTCACATTGGGTAAGGTGAATAAAATGATGCTTGGAACTATCACTGACACGGATAATATATAGCCCAAGGTGGCATGGCTCTAGGCTTTGCAGTAGATAGTTCAGGTCTACTTGATATCATCGGGCATCGTATCGCCAATGGCATAGAAGACTTGCCTGTGGTTGCAATCTTGTTTATTTTCGGCATCCTCGTTCTCGTATTTGCCACATTTGTCAGCCATACTGTTTCAGCATTAATCATCCTTCCTATTGTCAAGCAAGTCGGCGAGCAACTATCACCTCCACAGCCAAACATACTAGTCATGGTAGGTGTATTTTTTACTGGGAAGCAACGTAGGATAAGCATCATAACTTCATAATGTAGGTCACTGCACTAACAGCTTCAGTTGCCATGGGTTTGCCAGTATCAGGGTATGTGTGTAGTTACTCAGTATTGTATTGTAATGTTAACATTTTGCTTATAGATTCCCCAACATGAATGCGATTATGCAAGAAGATGGTACCGGAAAAACATACTTGAAGATGAGAGACTTTATTTGTTGTGGTATCCCTGCATCCATCATTGCAGGCGTCATTACTATATTACTAGGCTACGGTATCATTAGTGGTATTGGATACTAGATTAGATAGAAAATATACGCATAACATTTATTCTGCCACTGGATACATCTACAGACTAAGGTTCATAAACTTTCTCTTTGAGAAGCACATCCACCATTTGCTTGGTTTGCCATCCACATAAATTTGTTCGACCAATCGAGCCACCATTTCTTGACGTAATTGCTGGATATACTGTCGCATTTGGTCTAGATGTAATATAACATTAATGACTTGACCATTCCAGTATTACTATCCATAATACTTGCCAGCTTGCAATCGATCCGTAGGAGATGCATACATGGCATTCAAAGGAAAGTTTGGATCACCGGGAATAGCAAAGTTGGATACGGCCAAAGTGTTCAGTTGCTTCATGGCATCGCCCTGGGTAGTGTTCTTATTGATCTTGCCGAGACACTCGGAAATAAAGAGAATCAAATAGATGAGAACACGATCTGCATTGCCCTTGATTTCAAAGTTGCGGAATAGACAATTGGCACGGAACAAGCTGATAGCTTCATCCACAATATCCTCAGCATTTGGGTCAACTAACATTAATATACATATCGCGTTCAGTATATAATATATTCACACACGCACACACATACACCTTTACTCACCTGCCATAGGCGCGTTTCCTCGAAAGCGTGTCTTGATAGGAAGCATAAACATGTTGCCGACAGACTGGTAGTCGCCGTCATTGAACTGTGAGTGGTAGGCCTGTATATATGATGGGTGACAAGTTGTACATTGAGTGTGTGAGCGTATGTTGCGTGTACATTGTTGCTGTCAAAGCTCTATTTACCGGCATTACTACAAAGACAAGACGATTAACACTGTGATGACTCGTCTTAAGAGAACATTGACTTACTTTAAAAGTGGTGCTGCAATGAGTAGCGGAAAGATGAGCGACCCATTAGCATACCTTGGTTCGCCTTTAGTGCTGAGTTGAATTGGTCAGTGATGCTGCTGCTGCCAAAAAAAGCTGTCGCTCAAGTTTCTTTATCTCTTGCTTTTCCTTATGCTGCACATTGAACAATTGAACAACGAACTATTGACAGCCATTGCTGGTCACTTGACACCTAAAGATCTCGGGACCTTTGGACAAGTCTGTCACGAATTCAGGTCGATCGCCACTGGAGATGCCGTGTGGAGGGAAATGCTATACAACACGTTTGGGATCACATACAAGCTACCGGAACACACGTGGAAAGAACAATATATTAGAAAATGTGATGATCCATCCAACAATCGCATGTGTCCACATCTTAGCATGGTTACTGGAAGGACGCTGGCACCATATGTTGCTCCATACGATAACGTAATGCATCGCAAACCACCGCAGCACAACTGCGCCACGTGCGGCCAAAACCACTATTCCTCGGGGCTTTGCTTATACATTTACAAAGGAAACATTCGTATTCGTAAGTAGTATCGATATGACATGCGGTACTATTGAGCTTATGTTATGATATTGATCTACAAAGGTTGCAAGGAATGTGCCTATCGATTTCATGCAATGGCACCCAATAGGCATGGCATTTTACTACGTATCCCAACCCTACAAATGTACTGCTTTACATGTTCTCGATTGGTAAGTAATAATGACAGCTCAAATGGATCATGTGGATATTGATTGTTTTTTATATAGTTAGGCGAGACGCGTGGTGATGTGAGCGAAGAGCATTATGTCGATCTTTTACTTGAAACCTTGACACACGACATTGAGATTGGTCGTCAACAGCTCCGAAAACGAAGACAATGTTTATATGAACGACACCTTTATAATGAACACTCGGATCGAGCGTATTTGACGAATGCTATTCCATACTTTTATTTTATCAATCGTAACTGGTTTCGCCCCTGGTTCCTTTCTTTGTGCGACGGTAAATTGGCATCAGGTCCTGTGATCAATACCGATTTGGAAGATGCAAAAGGAGAGATGAACCCCGATGCTCGACCGCGTGAAGGCAGTATGGCTACATTCAACATTGTTACACCTGCTCTTTGGCAATACCTTACTGACACATATGGTCTTGTTGGAAAACCTTTTCGATCAGGTAATTTTGGAAATTGTATATGATGCTACATTCACTGACCATGCCATGTTATTTTAGACGAATACCAAAGTCCGGAATATGAAGATTTATGGAAATCAATTGAGAATTGGAGATTGATATAGATAGAGATTTCATTATACAGTCAAAAGTGCATTCTTTGTTTCCTGTATTGGTCATAAAAATATATACATTCTGCATACATGCATGCTTTCAAAACATACACATGATGCTTCAATTATGAAGAGTATGAAATATAGAGATGAACAGCGTCATCATTACCAATTGCCGAGTAAAATGCCAAGGCAATATCTTCATCAGAATGAATAGTAATGAGATCACCATCTTCGTCACGGTACTTGAGATAATCTCCACCAAGATTGTTGACTCGTGTCTTGCGTTCTGCAAGCATACGCAGATCATGATAATTGATATTTCGTGGTGCATAAAAAACAAAAGTACCATTGCGACTGTAATGGAGCTTGACCCTGACCGTGGAACTGGTGCGTATTGCCTGAGGCGCAATGCTAGTGTTTGGGCCTTGCGACTGTGATTGTGCATGAAAATGAAGATTCGGGCTACTTTGGGACCTATTACGGATACCACCAATGCCATCATATGTATTCTCTTGCCTATTAAAGACAGTTGGTGTTGTTGGCATGGGTGAGAGTGGTGGTGCTGGATGGTGATAATAATGTTGTCTCACAGTAGATGGCGATGTAGCTGGATCACAGCTTGTTTGTGGTGGTGAAGGTGGTAATTGATGCGTTTGTAACCTGGATGTTGAGTACGAAGGTGATGGTGGTGATGGAAGTGTGTCGTTGCCATGTGAATAGGATGTCAAAGAAGAAGAATAATGCGACTCTTCATCCAACGTGTCAGCCAACTGCTCGTAATAAGGTCCTCGGATAGGAAGCCTATTCATTGATGCATACGACACAAATGTAGGAGATAATAGTTCGTTGTCATACTCCTGTGTTGATTGTTGTTGTTGATATGGGAAATGTTGCTGCTGCTGAGGAATGGGAGTGACAGGTGATGATCCAATCACCAATCGAGTCAAGGATCGTTTCTTTGCTGCCTTTTGTACTTGTTTCTTGATTGCTGCTTCCCATTGTGCAAGTCGTTCATCATTGAGAAACTCCATGGTAAAGGTTTCTAGATCAAATTGACCATCTTTGACTGAAGAAAAAAAGATTTGCAATGATAACGGTTTCCCTGTGTAACACATAATATGCATGAATACAATGAATCTACAATGTCATGTCTTGATCTTACCAAGCTCGTTGCTATCAATCACTTGCACAATGCCACCAAAACCAATAAGTCCCAACATGTCCAGCATGCCATCCTTTTTCTTCTTTTGCTTCTTTGTTGATTCGACACATAGCACGATTGTTTTTTCAAACAAATGAGCTGCCACTTGCCGTGGTATGCTGCTCGATTGATGAATGTATACTCGATCATGCAGCAATAGAGCACCACATTGTGCATCGACATCTGTAACCCCTCGCCAATCCAACACACGTTCTTTAAGCTCCTTGACACGCTGCTTGTTTTCTTGTGTACGTCTCGTCTCATTGACCTTGAAAGCTACTCGCTGAATAGCTTCCATGCCTTGTTCAAGATCACAATAGTGGGGCCAATTATCAGGCGTGTTTTTGAGTAATTGCTCCATCAAGAGTGGATACTTGCATACACGTTGCACAGGTTTGATGAGGAACGATGGCAATTCATATGTGGGTTCAATACTAGTGCTAGTCATTTGTGGTGTCCATTGGATAACGAGATCCAGTGCATGTTGTAAGTTTGCACAATAGGGCTCATATACAGAGAAGGCTCCTTCAAGATTCACGATACATTTTCCAAAGCTGCTTTGGTTGGGAAACTCGGCGTGATACTCTGCATACAGTAGGAATCGCAATTGAAAATCAACAAGTGCGTTGAGATTGCCAAATATGTGATGCACTGTATCCAGAGATAAGATACTACCAAGTTCCTTTGCATAATTCTAGAATGTTGATAATGTTTGTATGACAATCAATTAAACATGAGATCAAGGAAGGGGATATCCCGAAAAAGGGAAAACGGGTTTACCTGCATCGTTTCAAGATCTTGAACATATTTACGTTCTGTATCAAGCAGCTCAAAAATGACCTTATCCCGCAACGTCGAGGGGGTTGGGCGTTCTTTAGCGGGGGGAGGATATTCCGATGCCAACATTCCTCGTTCATTCAAGAGAATTAGCAACTTGTCTAGAGTGTTGACAACCTACATGCATAGTGAAGAGGTGGTCTGTGCATTAGTGTATGTTGGCTTGTTGAATAGCAGCAAGGGGTGATTAGGGAAATAAGGTGCATTTTGGGCATGTGATGATGATGGTGAATCAAACTGACCTTGACAAAGGCATTCGTGTTATCCTGATACATTTCCGACACAGTAAACAGATCATCTTGGCCAAGGTTTAAATGTTCTCCACATGCGATAATGAATCGATATACGGATGCCTTGTGCTTTTTACATGATCGCACGTCAATTGCATAATGTGGTTCGAGAAGATTAAAAAGATGACAGAGGATTGCACCTTGTCGACAGAGTTTCCACAAGTGGTAAAATGGTTGTGGAATGTACTCATCAACTAGGTCGGCTTTGGATCCATTACTGTTATCGATTGCTGGTGGATGTTGAATACCAAATGAATCACAACCGGGTACGAGAGCCAATCCATCCAGCACAGATCGGCATCTCTGATATATCGCAGATGAGATGGCCATAAAGAATATATGTGCGAGGAAGGGTCGTTGTGAATAAGGTATAAAAGAAGAAAGAATACGCAAATAAAAAAAGAAGAGACCAAACGTAATAATAAAATGGGAGAAACAAAGAGGAGCCTGTGAGCACACGCGTGTGTAACTGTATACCCCTAGTATGCTTTTGACAAAAGGGACTAGAAATGCTTACCGTTTCAGGCTATAGGAAGGTTAGAAATCTCATCATTGTCCCTTTTTCTCTTGTCATCCCTTATTGAACAGGAGAAAGAGACATGTGTGGAGGGGAATGATCATCCATCAAATTCGGGAGACGGAGGAAATGTATGCTTGCTTGGTTCCAGAAATGTCGCCCATTAATGAGTACCCTGATATCCTTTTATATGGTATCGTCGCAACGGTATTAGTATTTTAGTAAACTGAGAGAAAAGAGAAAAAAGGAGACATTGATCAATCCCGACTTGGAACACAATCGTTGGTATCTTTGAGATAATCTTATGACCATATTGGCAGAACGATGATATATGGTGGTGATCTTTTCGTTTTAGACTAGGGATAATATCAATTGTATAAAAGTACTTGCAAGGGGGTAATCTTTTATATTGACGCCTTTGGATAACCAGGTCAAGAAGAAGATAAAGCTCATGCATGTTGTTTATATTCCGATCCTCGTCTCGACCTGAAATGAACAAAAGGATTGCGGAAACTCAGTTCATGATCGGTGTGTGTACTGTGTGTGCACATTTTGTTGGTCTTTCTTGTCAACTACTGAGAGGTATATTTCAGGGGTCAAGATGATCTATGCAGGCAAACATTTCATTTCAGGTACTGATTTACCATTGGCGTTCGATTTAGCTATATTGCAACCAAATACAATCCTGGTAGTTACAATGTACAGTGCATGTTGAATAGAAATGTATCAGTGATTGGTTGTATGGATGCATGAATATACCATTGTGATCATGATGGTGGATGTTTGATGATCCCATTTCATTAGGAATTGTTTCATATCCTACATCGCATTCATGCTACTACTATCGGCCATTTCGTTATCCACATTACACACTTGCACCATCCATGCTACAATCATGTCCCTTGGTTAAAAAGACGTGTCGTGGCATTCATCATGTGACAAAGAGCCGGTGAAATGTGTATGCAATAGGATTCATGATGGAGCAAGTGATACTCGAGAGAGATATTAGATCCATGATGCATACTACAATCCTTGAAAAGTGCATATTATGTAACACAAGGTGGAATCTAATGAATCCTGTCAACAACCATCTTGACGCATATCCTTTTCTATTCCATATGCATCATTGAATGGTTGATTGTCGAAATCGATGGATGCATGAATGTGCCAGAGTCGATATTATCTCAGTAGGGATTGGTGTCATATCCTACAACCCATTCATGTTACTATCGCACATTCAACATCTCACTCGTTGTCGTGGCACCCATTGTATGATTATTTTATATACAATATATATATATCATTACCATATGTTATGCATAAAGAACACATTGCTCCTACTTTCACATCCAGCATTCTGTCAATTGTGTCGTCTTGCTTTGGATCCACGCAGGCAAATATAACGAGAACGTACGATAATGTTTTATTCTATGAAATGATCCACTATTTATAATTGTTGAGAAGGGGCAACGTACATAATTGCCAAGTAATAATGATGATATGGCAAAGTAGAATATGTCAGGCGCAGCATACAAGAGATGTCAAAGATGACTGCCGATATAGAAGTTCTATTATGTTACTGCGACAGTCGACATGCCAGCTATACAAAACACATTTACCAAGAAAAAATCATCGGATATACTTTTTCTTTTTGTAAAATCACATGATCTGAATTCACATTCCTTTACACGATACACCCCACGGTCACATCTTTAATACACAAGAATAAATCATCAATTTTATCACTGGTAAAAACATATCTTTTACTATTGTTATCCTGGCCTTGCTTTGCAGCCATTTCTGATGTCGGATCCAATTCCATAAAGAACATATATTCATGTTCTCTTTTGACACATATTGATTTCATATTCATATATCCCTTCATTATTCTCTTATCACATA
>PTRB01000252.1:0-30480 GCA_025094155.1 Lichtheimia hyalospora FSU 10163
AGCATTTCCAAAGATGCATCATTCTTTACAAATTATCCAAGTCCACAGAAATCGGATGACTGTTTATTGATATAGAGAATATTACATATAATGAAGACTGAGATAATGGTAATGTATTTGAAGTATAAGAAAAGCTTTATTGATAAGATAAAATAAACTAGCTTATGCCAATTCTTAGCCCATCCATCAAGATGGTTTCCAGGTGCGACCACGGGGAGGTGATTGGCAATCCACACCCGTAGTTTAACGTCATTTCGGACGCCCCTTCCCCATACACCTCTTTATCCCCTCTTCTGAACCATCCATCCATCCCACCCAACCTACCTTGAAGCACTTACCTGGAAAGATTATAAAGACACCGATTGCCAACACAGTTGACACAAAGAAGTCATACACAAGAAACACCTACTTCTACTCTACCCTTTATCCTCTTTATCCCCTCTTCTTTTTTCAACCCATGCACTTCACCAGCAACTCATAAAAAACAAAGTGAGACTTGTGTGAGGAAAAAAAACGAAAAATTCGTTTGCCCCCGAAAGCTCTCATTTATCTCGGAGGGCGACCGAAATTGTAACACAGCTCGTCGTCAGCACTTTGCTCAAATTTCCTTTGCTTACTTTCTCTTCATCTTTCAATTTAACATGCTCTAAAATTTCGTATTCAAATAGGAAACCGGTATTTCTGCACATATTGAGATCAAAAACCGTAACGATCAGATCGAACTACGAAATTTTACGGTTTTTATACCTTGGTGGAACGGTTTTTGATCGATTTCTCTTGATCCCCCAAATCAATCAAGCCAGATATTTGGTATTCGAATAGGAAACCCATTCTTCTCCACATATTGGCATTAGGGACCATGGGGATCAGAACTGATTACGACATTTGATTCGCATTTGCTGTATAAATGGTACAATCTTTTTGAAAGCGCTTTCACCATCCACCCACACTCTGATGCCTGTAACTTGGTATTAGGATATAAAACCAATGTTTTCTTGAATTTCAGTATAAAGATCTATAGCGATCCTTCGCGATTATGAAATTATATTCTGTATGTGCTGTATAAGGTGCACCTGACACATCACAAATACGAGTATGAGTACGAGTATGACATGCGATCATGACAATTCTACACAATGGTTTCTGAGTCATTATATGAGATGAATTTATTCATTGGTACAACACATGGTATAACTGCTTGTTCACCCTGCCCATATCGAGTGGATTTATCCAGTGTATACGAAACGGGTTGCTTTAATAAAATGGATTATTACACTGTTTGTATGTGATTGGTAAGGTAATGAAAGAAAGAGGGTATTTAATAAATTCTGCAAGATGATGGGAGTATAAAGTACAAATGCTACTACAGTACTGGCAGTGATAGTTCTATCATAGCTCATCACCCATATTGATCCAAGTCCAGATATCGAAATAACCTTGCCTTGCTCTTGAACTGTATCAGTTTATGCTGTGCAGATATTATTTTCTTTCTTCGCCCTCTGAAATCCAGATATGCTATCAGAGGTGACAATGAAGGATGAAATATCAATATGCCTTCTCATTCAACCACATCCCATCCACCTCCTTTACCTGTTGCAACGATGATACTGAATCCTTGTCTTACTCTTCATATGAATCCTTGTTTTGTAACAGAGCTGAAGCAGTGATGCATCGGTTGATAGTAATCTCCATGACAGCACGACGGTATTTAATCCAAGCGCGCCTTTGAGCAATCAACCTTCCCTAACAGTCATTGACTTGACATGTGTTGATCATCTTAATGATTTCCGTTCCATATCGTAATAGAGCGTTCCTTGTACCCAAATAGATGGCATTCAAATCCAGTATTCAAGAAAGGGAGCACATACTAGAAAACATAGGGTGTAATCGTCCATCGTTACTTTACACATAGCCATTGCTTGATCATAGCTTACTATACCACCACAGCCTGTACGCAACAGTACAAGCGCATCATTGTACATATGTAATGGAACACTCTAGAGAGCATCAGCACGTAATGAAACTGTTCATGTATACGGTCTACCTAAGATTCAAGTACGATAAGGCTATAGTGTGATCTGCTGCAAATGAACAATGCTGTTTCTGACCATGGCGAGAATATGTCGCTAGTGGCAACTGCTGAAAGTAGCGTAGTGATGTCGGGTGGTGATGGAAGGATGAAGCAGGTCGGATAGTGTCAAGAAGCGCGTGCTTTGTAACAAGGGACAGGGGTACATGCACGCCATGTAGTTGCCATTCCGGCAGATTCGTTCGGATCGTAACAATTGTAACATGGATATGATGGGGTCAAGTGGGACAATCGTTGACAAGTGGCAGATCTGCTCGAGTTACTCATGAGTTGTGATTCGTAAGGAGCAATGTAACAAGAGAAAGTAAGCTGACAGTGTCAATGCTGGAAATTTTCAGTACTCGGAGTCATCTAACCCTGTTGCGCTTCCCAGATTCACTGGAATCCCTTTGTCGTCATAATACACGATAATGGCTACATGAGTATCTCTAGGACCACCAATATATAAAAGTTGATTTATTTGATTTGCCAAAGCAACCATATTCTATTACTGTTGGGAGGATCAATGAATGGTGACCTGAATATGCAGCATTTGTAATGTCGCCATGGTTACACAGCACCCACATCAAGTGTTTCAACTCCTTGTTTGGCTTTCCTTTATCACCGACATACATACAAGCACGCGAATAAGCACGCAGACTGAATCCAAGTGGTACAGGTTGTGTCAACAACACAGCATTACAATCGAGTATGGTGAACATGCCAGTAACATTTCGCGGATTGGTATGCGCTCTTCAGCAGATAATCCAGCAAATGTCATAACAACTCAACAACCGTACAATGAGCTTGGCAGCAAATGTACGGATCTTCTATCATATTCAACGACATCCTTCAGTGCTGTAACAACATTTATTCCCTGGCCATCAAAAACAACGGCGTAGATGCATCATCCTTATCAAACAACAAGCAGTATACCAACATGAGCCATCTCATGTACTTTCAGCTATGTCGCCTTGTAACAGGGCGAACGGGCTATATTTAATCAAGGTGGCATCGTTTCCACCTTTGGTTTCACTCGCAATGAATTCAACGCAACGAGTGCAAGTACTTTGAGAGATTTATCGATATCACCATCCGCTGGAACAGCTTGCTTATTGGGATGATGATGTACGATATTGTGGTCCTACGAGCAGCAAGTGCAATTCGATACCCCTGACCAACACACAACCAACATGGGCCATGGAAATGTCGCTTTGCATATGATACGGCAAGCAGAATCTCTTGAAACGTTCGAGTACCAAGGCGTATTCGTAGATGGCACTCGTGTTATGAAGCATTACACTTGTTGGTTCCCAGTGGATGTTCTAAACTTCGCTCCATCAGCTTTATCAATTTGTGTCCCCCTTGTGTACCATTCATACTGTGGGTGATCCGCCATGGGCATTGTATTCAATTCACCACACTACACGGTTCAGCAATATACGATCAAGTAATAGGTATCCTGAATAAAGTTCACGTTGAATGGGATATAGTTATCTTTCTGAAATTTCGAGCATAGATCTTGTGTCTATTTTCTATTAATACATAATGCTCTTCGAATCGCATTCACATTCTTCAACATGCTTTTATTGGCAATGGGGAATTATATGATATCGTCATCCAAATACATGTGGCATATATCAAGTGGTACAAAGAGAATGATTCCAATCACGACATGTGCAATATGTGATCGGAGAAGGGTACTCAGTTTAATTGTTGTTGGCATCTACTTGATCCGTTTGACTTTGCACATATAGTCGCACAGAATAATATGGATTTGGAAATGGGACCATATTGGAACATGAATGACAAGCACCTTCACGAGAGATGATGTGTAGAAACGCTAGGCATTGAATGATCGTCATGGTGGATTTAATTGAAACAATTTCAGACGCGTTGCCATGCCTTGTTATACCTAATGTATAACGGTAGCTCATCAGGTAGTGCAAGCGAGATTCAGATATATAACGAGCAAGGTTTTATTTTAAGCGCGCACAATAATGATTGCAGTTTGGTGCTTGTAATGCACCAAACACTGTGTTCAGCGATTCTGATATAAGCGCCAAAAGGCTCCTTGTCATCGGTAGTACATTACTGGCCATACCGAATAATGGATATATGTTACATTGCAAATGGCATAGCCTGCATGTTCACTCATTAAAATCACAGCCATTCATTCCTAGTAGTGTTTTGAACTGGTGGATGTATTTGTGTTACTAAATGCCCAACTATTCTAAACCCATGCTAATGTAACTTCTATGATTAAATCGATCCAAATGCTATGTGACATGGTGCTGTTAAAACGATGCGTGTGTGGTTGAATAACAATTCATCGTATTTGATTTGAAAGAATCTTCGCTTTCCCTCTCCATAGCACCTCTCAGATGTGAGCGTATATCTCGATATGGCCTTGCACATTCATTTGACGAGCGAATAATAGCTGTCATCTATAGTAGATTTACTGGACAGGGGATCCGATTTCAGTCCAAAAGGATGCTTGTAACTGATCACACCTTGATTGTAGAATAATGTCATATTTGTATTTCTTGCAGATTCAATGCATGCCATTCATGTCGTCGTTGATTGCGACCCACTCGTACGTGGCTCTTGTGTATTGTTCAATCATATAGCCTGGATATCGCTTCATCTTGTGATCACCTTACTCATTGCAAGCGCCACCCATAAAATGCTGGTATTGGTTATCCACCTTCATTGTATCGACCAATTATTATCCAATCATCCACTTTGCCGAGTTGCTGATAGTCATGTTTTCTCATATGCCCATCTTCGAAAGACCAAGGTCCATTTCTTGTCCCCTTGCCTAGTGTATCACGTGATGGGGTCCCACCATAAGAGCCAGTATTGCTTTGAAGAAACTTGTAGCCACACAACTGGAAACAATCTCTTTGCAGTACCCTGGAACAAGTCTTTGCTTCACGACCTTCTGAGTGCTCCTGATTGTTCACTCAACTCCATGTCTTTGGTCATTCCTACTGATCGTTGTCGTCATGTCGAAAACTTTAAGTCTGAGAATGATACCAAGACACAAATTTACGTTAACACTACAAAACAAGTCAACTCGTGCATTACAGTTTATTCACCTGTTACACACCTTTGTTGACACAGTTCAATAAATGACTTGTTGCTAATGAGCTCTACATTGACTTGCATTGCGACCAGCTTGGTGCGTTGCTGTTGTTTGGCAACAAGGAGGTATCAAATACTGGGTTGGAGGAAATCCTTAATTCACCTGGTTACAAGAGCTGGCTCCAAAATTGGTTCCCCTTCATTTACAAAAGCACATGTATGCAAACACACAGAAGCATGCCTTGAACACTGACACGTGACACATGCTAATGATGCTCATTACCATCTCTACAGCCATAAATACACAACCAATGTTACGCTCACTTACAATAGCTAATTACAAAAGACCACGCAATCATTAAAATGACTTTATATCAAAGTAGAATGGTTTCAGCTTACATGATCGCATGGTAACCCATGAAGCATACATTGAATCAGTGAATCATTGGAACTCTACCACATGCAGCACACAACCAAGATTGAAGTGCTTCAATAGCATACAAAATAGCGTACCATTTGAATTACCTGGTTGAAAGCAATATATTTCTCTAATACCCGATCCATGAATATGGACAAATTTCATGCTACTGTGTGCCAACTGCTTCTGCTTTATTCAATGGGTTGAACGTATATACTAGATAGGAAACATGGCAAATGGCAAAGTAAAGAGGTATATCGCACGGTACACCATTAGAATCGTGTCATCACAAGGAACATAATTTTATAATACAGAAATAAATGGCTATTGTGTATAAGATTGAAAGAGTAATGGCCTATTTTCACCAATGACTTCAACTGCAGCTGATCTAGCTTATATATATCCAAAACTGGAAATATGACCAAATTCCAAAGTAAAGAAATACAGGACAAAAAATACACCGTTAGAACCGTCTCGTTGAAAGAAACACATTTCTCTTATGCACAAAAACCTGTTGTCATAGTAAATAGATGAGCTTGGTCCAATTTTGTGTTGCTCAAACCGATTGGTGCAAGCCAATCCAAAAATGGAAATGTGAGCAAATTGCAAAAGTGAAGAAAACCATACCAAAAAGTACACCATTTGAATCGTCTGGTCATGAGAAGCACGGTTTGTTATTTGAAAAAAGCATATTAGCTTAGGAAATGAATGAGTAAAGGTAGAAAAAAGATTCGTCAGATTTTTAGGTTTACTATGGTGTAAGCCGGTGATTGGCTCTCACCCGACGACTGCTGCGGTAGACTGGAATTTTTAAAATGAGGCGTTTTCCACAGCCAACTTGCCTTCAATTTTTTTCTGGTAAGTCTTTTGGCAAGGCATGGATCCCAGCACGCACCAAACCGTCAAGTTCCTCAAGGAAACCAGCAAGTCTCGTAAAACCGGTGCAAGGATGGTTTGGTGCGATATGGGATGAACATCCTGCCAAGGGACCTACCAGTTCTTATGTAGATCAAACACTTCAAGTCCGTCGGCAACAGAAAGTTGTCTAAGCAGGTCTCTTGGCAAGAGTGGATCCCAAAGCGCGTGAAACCGTCTGGGTCGTCAAGGAAACTCCAAGAGCATCAAGAAACTAAAAAGACCCGGATAACAGCAAGCTACATACAAATGGCGCCTTGGTGTATTGACTGTGTGGTGCGCTTTGGATCCATATCTTGGGGGGGGACCGTCAAGATCAGCAAGCAAACTTCAAGACCATAAACACTTCAAGACAATAAACACTTCAAGGCAATAAACACTTCAAGAGCACATCAAGAACAGCAAGCAAAAGTATAAGGTAAGTGGCGTCCGAAATGACGTTAAACTACGGGTGTGGATTGCCAATCACCTCCCCGTGGTCGCACCTGGAAACCATCTTGATGGATGGGCTAAGAATTGGTATAAGCTAGTTTATTTTATCTTATCAATAAAGCTTTTCTTATACATCAAATATATAATCATTATCTCAATCTTCGTTATATAGAATATTCTCTATCAATAAACAGTCATTGGATTCCTCTAGTATTGGATAATTTGTAAAGAATGATGCACCTTTGGTAATGCTTTTATTAATAAAGACATGTGGTAGCGATAATTGCTACATGTGTGAATCATGGATCAGTGAAGTGATGGTAGCATGGTCTTTGCAGTAGCGATAGTGATAAGTGCCCGCCAATTTTGGCTTGAGAGCTCTTGTCACCAAGGACACCGACAATTTCAATATATCCTGCATTTCTTCGCCGCTCATTGTCAAGCTTAACAATACGCCATGCTGATCGCGATGACTTGTCGACCTGGAGCTCATTAGCAATACGATGTATGTGGAACAGCATGAATAAAGGTGCGTAACGTGTCGAGTAGAGCGGGACGTGCGCGTTGGCTTTGTTTGCAGTGTGACCTTATATTCTTATCATGTTCCAACTTTTACGGTTTAGAGATGACGATGACCAAGATCAGTAGGAATGAACAAAGAGATCATGCCAAGGCGACAATACTGAGCGCTTTGGTGCACTTTAACCGAGGACACGTTCAAGGTGTACGGCAACTGCATTGTTTTAAGTTGTATGTCAACCTGGTTTCTGACAACAAATACTCACTGTTCTGGTGCGATTCGATCACGTGATGATATAGCATCCAACGAACACTGATTAATGTTTCACCTTTACAAGCTGCATACAACCAGTATTATGATACCCAGCAATGTGTGAAAGTGGATTATTGCATCATTATTGATGAATGAGAGATGTTGTCAGATAATTGCTGCGATTGGACGTTTCATACTTGTTCAAATTGCCTGACGAGGTGAATGATCAATACAGTAACTTGGTGGCAGTTCAGGATACACAGAAAGCGGAAATGGGATTGATTTACTGAGAAAACACGTTTGATCAGCATCAAGGCTGATTCGGATTAACAAACAGGGAGATACATGCAGAACGCAAATGAGGGTAGAACCAGGTATGTTATCAATAGTGATATATTATTTTACTTGCTCATCGTCCATACTGCGTTTACAGGATTCAAATTGTCAGCAGAAGTGGCAAATATCAAGTGGGATAAATGCTTCTCACATGGTGATGGTGATCCTTCCAATATGCTTTCAAGCACGGCATGCATACATATCCATCGTGTCCAAATTACTTTTATTGCACACAAGCAAACTTCCCCTCTCATTTATATTCTCCCTAATATTGCACTGATCTGATTCACATTTCATGGCCTATTCAATCACATTGTCCATTCCTATTGTTGTTATCCAGGTTATCACTTCAAACCTATTCATTGTCTCTGCACCATTAAATCAAAGGGTGTCGTCTTCTTGCACAGCATTCGATACACCTAGGTTCTTGCGTTGGTTCGATATAGAATAGATATCGAGAATATAAAATGAGCAGGCTTTAATAAAAGAGATCACTACACTACGTTTATGGTACAGAACTACTTTGGGATAGGGGATGAAACCAAGTGAGCCTGTGTAATTTCTAAAGGTGACAGGATATAAGTACAAGTGTCACAATATGACCTGTAGTGATATTTCTAGCATAGACCCTCATGCAGTTTTTTCCAAATTGAATAGCCAATCCCTATTGCAGCATTCGTGACAAGAGTCCTGATTTACCATTCGATCATATATCACTTTTCTTGCTCCCGAGATCCAGGACATGCTGCAAACGCCTACAATCGCAAAGGGATACTCAGTATCACTTCCTATCCGCACTCCACCTCATTCCCCTCTTTTACCTGTTTCAATGGTGATGCATCTTCCTTCTCTTGCTTTTCAGCTGTGTCCCGAACTATTGCTACAGCGTCAGTATCGTAATCTTTCCTGGTAGTCCTTTATGTACCATGACAAGGGATCACGTCCAACCATACCTTTTAACAATCAACTGTTGCCGACGACCAACTGCTTCAACCAGTTGAATGGTCTGGATGCCTCTCGTTTCATTTTGCACTAACCCAGTATCTTGTGCCCAACTTGATGCTTTCAATATTCCTCAAGGAAGAGAACATGTAGTACAAGATAAATCGTGTGAATACCCATTTTCGAATCATCAGCTGTTCGACCTTTGATAATACCTTACTATATGACACCAACTCCTACGTGTCATTCTTGGCACATTGTCAATCACCTATAAAGAACGTTCTAGAGAAGGTATCAGCTCATAAAAGTAGCTGGTTGTGCATATTGCGTACCAGTGTCCACAGCGCTGCAAGTGAACATGAAGTTTCTGATCATAGCGAGAATGTGTTGGTAGTGACAACTGCAGATGGTAACTTGGTGGTATGGGGTGGTGATAGAAACGTGAAACAGTTTGGGATGTATCAAGAAACGCGCGTACTGTAATAGAGCGACAAGGGTGCATACACACCATGTAGTTGCCATTCAGGCAGATTCGTTCGGATCGTAACAATTGTAACATGGACATGATGGGGTCAAGTGGGACAATCGTTGACAAGTGACAGATCTACTCGAGTTGCTCATGAGTTGTGAATCGTAAGGAGCAATGTAACAAGAGAAAGTAAGCTGACAGCGGAATAGCTTGAAATTTCCAAGTCGGAACGCGACCACTGAGAATTTACGTCGGCTGCCACGTTGCACAAATGACACCGCATATCGAAATCTAAGACAATATTTGACAACATTTGATAGGCGATCCATCACCACAAAGTAATAAAACCCTTTCAAGTAGAAGCATTGAAATAAATGGAATTGAATACATGCATACTGAAAAAAATACCAGGACAATGATACTCTGCATCATCATACATTGTCATTTGCACTGTTGTATAAGGATATATAACATAAAGGAGTAACGCTGTGCATCCTTAAAGAATCAGAAGCTATGATCAATATATTTATATATGATATGGACCAAAGGTATGATGAATGTTATTGATGGACTGGATGATAAAGCTTGGAGTTACACAATCACATGAGTTATTCCTTCAACAACGACAAACACGTTTTATCTAGAGTAATAATGGGTTTGATGGAGTAGCTGTTTATCTAATATTCTATTACATGTATGTGGGTGTGTGGTTGCTAGGCTGGATGAAGGTCAACTGTGAGTGGAATCAAGTCCAGCTTGGCATGGTGACACATGATAGAGATCTTGGGTTGCTAATGCTCAGTCCCGCTTGCTTATAACCTAGCAACATGACGACATCCCTTGGTACAAATGCTCTTTGAAAATCTGTGCATGGCTGTATCATGTTGTATCAAGCAAGAAATAAGAGTAGACAATAAGTCAGTGATACGAAGATAATAGATTATATTTATGATATGCTCAATACAAGAGTATTTATATTCTATGGAGTGAAACTACAGCTGAGATAAGGCGATAACGGATGCACCATGCATGGTGCAGTATTAGATCTGTCATGCTGTTAGGATATGCTAGAGGTTCATGACGTGTGTGATATATCGGTGTTCCTGATGATAAGTGACAACCGATGAATATGAGGTATGTTATTCGTTCAATGTCTAAGGCACACATCTTGGGGCTAATTGGGTTTGATGGATAGCCTGGATAAAACACATCACAAGGGCAACATGGCCATGTCATTATGGATTCCATTATCATTTACCAACAACTATGCATGTCCATATCGAAACACTCGACATTCAAGCTCGATCGTATGTAGCTCATGCGCAGTTCACTACAGCTTTAGATACCTGTATCACCATGCAAGAAGTGAATCCAGCATCAGCACTTGGACACCTGTATCAAGGAAACATTCATTCGAAACAAGGACGTTGCTTGGCAGCAACACGTGTCTATGATAAGGCGATGGCGCATGTTCCTATGGCAGATACGCTATATGAGAGAATCAAGGAGGATGAGAGTATCGCAATGAAACGAGCTACAAAATGGATAGATTCGATTGCCTATTTCCCAAATGATATCACCTTTCGTATACCCATTATTATTCGATCAGTGCTACTATGAAGAGTACCGCCAGTGCTTGTTGGTGTCATCAACACGACTTGATTGCATGCTCCAGTGGGGTCAACCAAAATTCAGCATAGTAGACAGTATCCCAGAAGAAGAAACAATTCCCGTGATCATAAAGCCGTTCCATCACATACGATCGTTCGACTTTATGAATTGTGAACAACCATTTACCAACTGTTCAAATCAGCCAACGCGTTTCAGTTATTGACATTGAATGTCAAACGTAAGCGAATAATGGTCAAACGTAGCATACCATGCACTCATTGTGGTATAATACCGTGGCATCCTTGGGTAACGCAGATCAAGCAATCCTGACATTACGGTCCATGGTCGTGCATTGACTACTTTGATACTGCGAGATCCTGTATACTTGGATCTGCCTTTATCTTTAAAAGATATGCTCTCAAGTTGTCCCAACTTGTTCCCACTTCGTTGCATCACTGACATTAAACTGTCATCACTCGAAGTCATATATCCATCATTACTATACCTTACATAGCATCCTATCACTCATTCTATGGATGAGTATAATCTAATGGATGTTTTGCCGTGACTTCCTTCATTGAAAATACTGGATCTCTCCTACGTTATCAGTTCTATGCCAATGCAAGTTATCAATACATTGCTTGATGCTCCAAGGCTCAAGTTTCAGCGATCGTACTCCCGTGTTTGTATCAGGAAGCATTTCGTTCATAGGAAGTGGACCATGCTCGTTGGATATCAAGAACCGATCCCACGTTTATCCTCTGGATGATATCTTGTCTCTTTTAGTTTTTCATCATGCGACATTCAACTCCTTGGTTATCCGTAATCGTGGTGGACCCTATTGTACCCAATCAATGTATTATATCATGCTGGAGAATGATAACATTGTATTCAAGCATCTGGGGACCTTGAACTGAGTACATACCATATATAAAGACACCGCTCTAGCTTGACGTGAGGGCATGGGTTCATACAACGCTCGCCTTATTCGCACAAGATCATTATAAGAGTATACGCTTTGAATGGAGCTATCATGAGTGCTATGGTGAGATGTGTTACATCTTGATACAGTATTTGTGGAAGGTATTCAGTGCTTTTCAACAGCTGATCACCTAGATGACTATGATTCACTCTTTCCTCAATTCGTCAAAGAGCATGCTGACTAGATCCCAATCGTGGTAGATCGCGCATGAGAACGCTTATCATGGGAACACTTGTATTCGTTCAATGGATAGGTGCATTGTCTCGCCTATAACACTTTATAATAGCTTCGCTTTAGCCTGTGGATTCTTCGTTTGGTCCATTATTCAAACCACTGAGCCAATGCTTTCGTGAGTGTCATATGCTTTCCATTTGTTCAGCCATACATCGTGCTCGCAAGCCGTCATACAATGTTTACCACGTGCATACCTTTCCAAATCGTCAAGATCTTTATGTTCACACGGACATGAATGAATGGCACCTAGGGTTGTCAAGTCTTCAAACAAGCTCTCGTCTACAAAATGTGCCATCTTACATATTTATGCTTCATGAGGAAATCGTACGCCACTTAAAGATACAATCTCTATCATACATCCATAAGAGCAATACAAGAAACATTAAATTTGCTAGCGGGTTTGGTGGTTGTAATGATCAAATTTGTACTGGGGTCAATAAAACTCGATGTGCGTATCGTATATACTATAGCAACAGCTATGGCTATCTTGATGTATCGCCAGCTATCCTCAATGCAGTGCAATCGAATTAATTGAATGAGGCATATAGCATTACTCAATCACGATGAATGAAGAAACACACAACGATAGATCTATTCCATAGATGCTGATTCTGAATAGGATAGTGCCATTCATGTAACTCTTTTGATTTAATACTTGAACACATATGCAAATTCAGTAAGGTGAAAGAAGTATATGCGATAATGCATGTCAGCACAAATATATTCGCGTTATTGGCAGTGATGAAAGACATGGAAGAGGGACATCGCAGTAGTAATATGAGAGCCATACTGATGGAACCCAAAGTTACCCAGAGATAAGAGGATGATTTGGCTGAATATGTTTCTGGATGAGCGAGCACAAGCATAAGAACCGTATTGCATTACAGAGTTGATGGGTAAATAAGTTGAAATCATGTAACACAAAATAGGAAAAAGATTACGCATGTTGCATATCGGTGTATTTATGTAGTACAATATGTGGGCGTATGAACAGCTCCATTACGTATGGCCCATTTTCTATCTTGGTGGCTCTTTCCCCACTTCTTTCTCTCTCATGACACATTCAATTGACTTGCCTTCTATCGACCAACTTCATGTTTCAGCATCTCAAGGTCAACATTCCCATGTCATTGAGCAGTCCATTGTCATTTCTCAAGGATTAATGGATCTCCATTTGAATGTACTCGACATGCGAGCACGATCGTACGTTGCATGTGCACAGTTTGAAAAGGCTTTAGAGACTGCAACTACCATGCAGCAAATGTATCAATCATTGGCACCCGGCTATTTATGTCAAGGATATATCCATATGGAGCAAGGACGATGTATTGCAGCATGTGACGTGTACAACGCAGCATTGGAGCGTGTTGATAAGAATGATCCATCGTATGACACTATCAAAGCAATGAAAACCATAGCAACGGAACAGGCAGGGAAACGTAAAGATTTTATAGGAAATCTTCCTATTGACATCGCTCTTCTGGTCATTCGACAATTACTGCTCATTTATTCACATTATTGCGAACAACTCGAGTACATCATGGTCTCATCAAATTGGTATCATCGTTTTATGGCATCCAGGGATTTCCGATACACTTTGACCGGCACTATTCCTTTGGATGAAACCAACAGCAGAGTTATTGAGTCATTGAGGCATGTCCGATTACTTGAATTCCAGTATTACAAACCTTCATTCTATCACCTATTTGAAAAGTATCAGTTTACCCGCTTGACACAATTGATCGTGCATGGTATGTATGTTTGCATGTGGTAGACAACACATTCTCATTATAAACCAATAGGTTTAGCGATGACAAGCCTTGATCAAACCATGTTAGCTTTGAAATTTGTCGGCAAACGATTAACGAACTTGACCCTTAGTCACCTCATGTCTTCCATGGACTACCATCGCGAGACCAGGATTAGATTGCAACACATTCTGGCTACATGTCCCAACTTGGTGTCTCTAGATCTCCATGGCAACATCGACATTCCAACTATCGATGATACCTATCCGAAACTTAAAGAGCTCACATTGTACCACGTGATCGGAACAGTAGATAACCAACACATGAGGATGATTCAGCAACACCTTCCTGGCCTAAAGACATTGTATCTTTCCATCTCAGATAGTTCACGACCATTGACTATCAAGGACACATGGATGCCAGCGAACTGCCATTTGGGATATGGCGATCCACCAAGCTATGAGCATAAATCATGCAGCTGCAAGGAACCTGGATATCAAGGACTTGTCTCTTTCTCAATTACTCGTACCAATCATTTATTTGCTCTTGATCATGTTGCTTCGCTTATCATCTATCACCATGCGACATTACAATTCTTGGAACTCACGTTCGACTTTAATACAACATTTACGAATGCTTCCAACAGTCAACAGCATATTGTGTTCAAGGAGCTAGAAACATTACTCGTGAACGGCATAGCAAGAAGCCAAAACATGTATCGGTATTAAAGTTCATCGGTTGGATTATCGAGCGTTCACCTTGTTTGCACACCGTTACGTTGCAAGGATATACCATGAACAAGGACCCTTTGAAAACCCTGGCGCGATGTGCTCATTTACGCTCTCTCATCCTTGACACCAGAATCATCCTACGGCCTCATGTTCATGGTACAATTGTGAGCGAGTTCATTAGCGATCATGTCAAGTTCATGAATGACAAAGGTGGATCGCGTTTGGAGTCAATCAAAATAAGGCTCCGCCAACCACAGCCCATACTCATTGACGCTTTGGGACAATTGAAATCCTTGGTATCGCTTCAGCTCTATACAGAGGACCTAACATCAGGACCATTTGCACGCATGTTTGCAGCACTGCGACAAGGATGCCACCGCCTGGCCGATGTGGTCATCAGGAGTGAGGGTGTTGTTCCCAATCGTGTTTTTTATGAACTGAGTGCTTTCCCAAATCTAACGAATCTCATCGTCCAGGGAAACATGAGCAATGCTCAGTTTGGTCTTGTGAGCCTACAGCGTTGTCGCCGTTTGGAACTCTTCAGCTGCCATTGGCCGATAAATGATGATATTCGATCTATGCTCCTTGAAAATATTCTAGGATTAGGTTTACATGTTCACAACAGGAGTATTTAGTTAAACAATCATTGTAATAGATCGTGATCGTTTATTTAGTATAGCATTCAGTTTCCTTGCAATATGCTTCCCGAGTTTGGATTATATGATATCAAGAATTACGTTTCTTTTATCCCACATATTTCAATATGTTTCAATGAAATAAAGGTGTTGCATCCGATATAACATATTTACTTGATCTTCATTTTGGTTACTTAACTTGATGCACATAAGATATATTTTGAATGATACTGGTTGTCTTTTATGTGCATTGTACAACATTGCCTCTCTACACACAATACGCTTGGTGGATGCATTGCATCAACTCTTTGGGAGGTGATTTCCTGTCAGTGTTAAATCCAACGAGTATACATAAGGTATGACGAAGCACATGGGCAGCTCAGGTTGCGTGCGAATATCATTTACGCAACAAACAAATCCACAGATACGATATGAGCTAAGATCTCATGAGGATAACAAATCCTTGTCCGTTTAATCACCAGTAAAGTTGCAAATGGTGTTGAAAAAATTGCATTTCACTTTGACACCATGGATCACTCGCTCGTCATTCAATGCTGTTGCAATGTGAGCACAATAATGATTGCAGGCTGGTTCTTATATAGCGTCTTGAAGTGTGTTCAGAGATTCTGAAATAAATGCCAAAAAGTTCCTCTTAATGAGATGGATTACTGGCCTTGTCGAATAATGGACATAAGTCACATTTCAAATGGCATAGCCTGCACGTTCACTCATTCAAGTACAGTCATTCATTTCGTAGTGGTGTTTTCAACTGTTGGATGTATTTGTGTTACTAAGTGCTCAACTATCCTAAAACCATGCTAATGTGATTCTATGATTCAATCGATCCCAATGCTGTGTGACATGATGCTGTTAAAACGATGCGTGTGTGGTTGAATGACAATCCATTGCATTTGGTTCAAATTAATCTTCGCTTTCCCCCTTTGCCGCACCCTTGAGATGTGAGCTTGTATTCCGATACGGCCTTGCATATTCATTTGACAAGTGAATACCAGCTTGTAACCAATGCTTGTTTAGTGTGTATCCTTCCTTCCAACGAAACTGAGTGAAAATATAGCGAACACACAATGGTTGAACTGATCAACATGAAGTAGAATTGCATGATGCCATTTCTAGGAGAGTGCTTCACCAGTACTGGTATAGAATTCGTTGCATTCAATGTGCTGTTGAGTGATCATAGCATCCAGCGCATTGATAATATATGTTGTATCGAATTGGGAACCGAGCGCGAGTATTTGTGATGTCTCATCTTACAGGATCACACGTATTCCTTCTTCATCATTAGTTGATGGCTGTAAGCTACTTGTTGATCGCCACACCCAATGTGTTCAAGCCAGGAATGTGTTGTCGAACCATCACAATGAGCTGATTATCTACGGTTCCCACCGCTGCATACAGCGTAATCTCTCTTTGCTCTTGACACGTATCCTTGATGTATGAAATGATACCTTCAAATTGGAGATCAGCAGGACCCAAGTGGAGGCACGCTTCCTGAGTATGTTGTAATTGAATCCTACTGTCGTGATGGCGTTTCATGGAAGTGTAGTAATACGCAAGCGATAAACTCGTGAATCCTTTGCTGATGGATTCCAATGCCAACACGGCTTTGCCATGTTTCTCATCGCTGTATCTATTCGCTTATAATGAGAATCATAGCAATCACGTTGGTTCATTGCTTACGTACCATGCACTGCCAATATTGGCAAACGTGTAAGTTGTACTTTTCGATGAGCTGGTGGAATGATGGGTTGCAGTAACAGAGTTAAATCGATTGTACAATAGCCATAGTGCTGGTGTTGGATTTATTCAAAGACAAATGTGTTTTTGTAGATGTATCGCAAATGATTGGATCCCATGGTATGATGATACCAAGTAGTTGAAAGCATGAAGTATTCCCGTTATTGACAATAGTTGGAAGGAGTGAACAATTGTTGATTGATCAGAAGAGCGATATAGGTGGAAACTTTACTCTCTTCAGCGTGTTTCATTGCCATGGATATAGCTGTCGTCATGGTGTCATACAATGGATCGCTTTTATCCCACGCTGCAATGCCGTGTTGTACACGTGACATGCTGCAATGTGTCGTCCTTGTTCCATATGAACATATCTTTGACATAATAGCCAAGTGCTGATGAAGGATATATACTGCTTGATTATTGGAGTTTCGAAAGCCTTCCCCAACTATGCAAAAGCAAAGTACGATCGTGCTCGCATGTCGAGTACATTCTGATGGAGATCCACTAATCTTCGGGAATTGAGAATGGAGTACTCAATGACCTGGTAATGTTGACCCTGAGATGGTGAAGCATGGAGTTGGTTGACAGGAAACAAGTCCTTTGATTAAGTCTTGAATGAAAATGGAAGGACAAAGAGGGACGAAAAGGGATAATAAGCCCATCATAATGGGATTATGTACGCCCAACAATTGTACAACGTTGCTTGCAGATCATCCAGCATGCTTAATCTTTCTCCCATACTGTACTCTATGGCCCCTACTTATTTGTTCACCCATGGACTACACAAGTGAAATACAATCTTTATCATTATTCCTACTAGTCCAATCAACCTATTCTCTGGGAACATCCAATCACCTTCGTGTAACTTCCATGCCCTGTGTGTGATCCACAGCTTAAATCACCATTGGACACCATCCATCATCATAGTGCAACGACTCTATGTACCCAAATTATTTGTATACCACGAACATCCAGTATATTCTGGTACAGCCAACCACAACTAGATACCCATGCATCATACCATGCACATGGTTCATATCGAACGAGATTCATACCCATCTCTCAAGTGAAAGGGACCTATCAGCTTGTGCCATAGTAAATAAAATAATGCATGGCTTTATTGAATCAAGCTTCGTTATTTTCCTTTTCATAATATTTCAGCATAAAGCTATTGATGTCTGTATTGATACTATTCTAAATGTATGAAGTGGATCTACAAGTCAGGAATTAGTCATGGCACTCATCAGAGATAAGGTTCAATTGTGCTTACTTGTAAACCTGATATCTGCATTTGTGCATATATATAATTGATTGTGTGTTGGTATGTGACACTGGTGGATGGTTGGCAATAGTATAACAGCGACAGCTTGATCCCAGTTCTTCTGACACAGTTCTTGTACGTTCCATCTTTTCTTGTTTTGTTATTTTTCTTTTCTCTTTTTTCTTTCTTGTTTGAATCCTGACTCGTTCAAATAATGGATGATACGTTGTTCTTGGATAGATGATAATTTTGCATGGGTTGAAGGCATCGGAATGATATGGCCATTGGATTTGATTTCAGCCTTGAGTTTTTGTAGTCCTATGCAATGTCGGTGAGTCGGGCATATACTAGAGTATATAATTACACGCACACTTACTTTGATGATTTGAATGATGTGCAACGGCTTGGATAATGAAAGATAGAGAGACAATGACGAGAGAGCCGCTTCTTGCTTTGAATTGATGATTGAATGATGATTTGATGAAATGATAGAGTCAGAGCGAATGATTCGTTTTTTCTTTTTTCTTTTTTCTTCTCATATAAATTGTATGTGGGATCGTACAATTGCTGTGCCAGGGGAGAACCGATGATTGTCGCCATCGCCGTTACCGTAGAAGATGCATGTTGTAGAATGGTCCATGGTATATGATCACTAACGAAGTACAATGAATACCATAATCACCACATCCACCAAATCCATATACCTGTTCATGATAAATATTTCCTTCCTTTGTATTCATTGTGCCCCACTGTGGTATCAGAACAAGGAAGAAGCGCCATGGACGCCTGTGTGATATTGGAATGTCTTGTTATGCTGCACCCATCATGTAACAACCTTGTAATAGCATCAGGGATAAAGAGTATAGAATGGGTCGTTGTGCGCTCTTTATACGCACCTTTTTTGAAGTTCGTGTCATTATCACCGTTAAGCCGTATTAAGATCCCTTGGATGAAAGATAACGCATATGGCACCGTGATGCTGATATAAGCGCATAGCCATAACAACTGCCAAATGAAGAACCAGCAATGTGTAGCTGTACTGTAATAATATGATCTTGTGACATTGCCTGTGATCACTCGAATGCCGAGACTGAATACTCTTGAAATTGCTTTGAATGCTGGGAAGTGCCACCAATAATGGATGTGTTCTGAATCCAGCTTCATCATGCCATCCGTCACCAGTTGGATATGCCACCATATAAACGCCAAATGCGCCTTTGTACGCCTGCCAGAGTGAATTTGAATGAGAGTTCCATGACCATGAGCGAAGGAATGATAATGTTTGTAATCTTGTGTGTATGAACCGTTAATGCACCATGATTGCTTTCTTGGGTGTTCTTCGTGGATGAGTTCGCATGTTGTGAAAGCCATATTGTTGAATAGATAATCGCTAAAGTGCTCACTATTGCATATATGATCTTGTTTGACTTGGAGATCATGATAGTTTCCCAAATCCAAAGTGCCATGAAATCGTCCACCGTGTGTTGCACACTGATACACCACTCAAATGATGCATGATCCAGAAAGGCAAAGAGACCCGTGAATGAAAATGATTGCTTGAGCCAAATGTACGCTCCCGATGTCAATGATGAACATCGCGCCATAATATAAGCAAGGAAGATGTCTTGATAAAACTTGAAGCATTGTGTTGCATTGATGTAACTTATCTCCATTTCCAGTAGTTGTATATCCCCAGAGTCATGATAAGAAAGAGTTTTGATGCTCCATTGCCTTGTGTCCAATGAATGGATCCTTGTAACTACCGCCACCATTGTTTGCTCTTGCTGTTTCACTACATTAAGAAATATATGTGAGTGTCTTGCTATGCTCGGTTGATCCAAAGTACATACCTTCTGTTCCATACCATCACATCATTGATATAAAGAAAGCTCTTGTACTCGTAGCCATAACAGTATCTGTGCTCAATTGTTAACACCATCCATAAAAAGGAAAGAGAACCCTTGCACCTTGTAGCCATGCCAATAGACTTGTCCAAATGGCAACACCATCAATAAAAAGAAAAGAGAACTCTTGATCATGCCACCAGAGTATAAAACTAGTTGCTCCTGATTCAAATCGGTCATGCCGTCAATAAAAAGAAAAGAGAACTCCTACTCGCCCAAAAAGATCCCGATGTAGCCTATTATAAAAATCAATGTTCATTAGTATACCAGTAATCAATCGTCATTCATATGTGCATACATACCTTAAGGCATGACCATAACCCGTTCCCAGGGACACCCTACAGATCCAGAATAGAGCGCATCATCCCAAGTACGTTCTACACCATGCGCCCATACATATGGCCAAGATCACATATACGTAGGTTCCCAAGTTGAGTGGTCTTGAGCGCCAATGCTTCAGCCGAACAGGCACTCGATCCAACGACTCTCAATCCTTTGGCCAAGTCTTGAAGCTATACTGCCTACCAAAGCCTTGTCTTGATAATCCTTGCCAAATACCCACTTGATGGATGATAACCGCTTGTGCCAAAACATGATCACCTAACATGCCTAGGCGGTGTCACTATGCAGGGACACACCATGATGGTAAACCATCAAGATGATCCCCACATCATAAAACAGAAAGAGTAAGTACCAACATGAAAAGAAAACGAATCACTTGACTTACCTATCCAAGAACATTCCAGATACTCCAGTGGGAAATTTTGATCACAGATCATGAGAGGACGCAGCAATGTAAGGTCTTACTTTTAGCAACCAGACTTGGGCCAAGGATTGGATTGAGCCATTGAATCTCACTGTGCCCAGATGGCTTCCACATTGACGCAATAGACCACCCAACAAGGAAACCTACATGTGATCCCAGCCATATAAGCACATGATGCAGAACGTACCTGAGGATCCACGCCCTTGATCCAGACCTGCAGGGTATCCCATCCAGAAGCACCGAATGTTGCCAAAGGGAAACCAAAAGGAAACCAGTTCAACAAGGAGTAGCCAAAACCGAAATCTTGCTAGATACCATATCTGAAAGATAACTTGAAGTGACAGCTTCACCAAACTCCACACCTAAAGATCTTGAAAGAAATAAAAGTGAACATTGTACACACATACATATACATTCATATCCAACTTACCAACAAAAGACTCATGCTCAAAGATCTGCTTATTCGTTTTTTTCATCTTCATCTAGCTGCTTTTCCCATAATGCAAGTAACTCTGCAGCTGTTTGTGCTGCATTGGTGGGTTTGGAACCACTTGGTTGTGGGTGCGGTGATGGTGATGATGTAGGGATGCGAGTGCTTGTGGTGGTGTTGGCGGAATTGTTGGTTATAGGTGTTTCGGAAATAAGGTTGGTGGCCCGGTTGTGAAGGTTTTTGGAACGAGTGGCGAGGGATGCAAGGGTTGGCATAAACGTGTTGATTGATGACGATGAGGAGAAGGAATGTACGGATTCATGGTGTGATGGAGTAGTAGTAGTGGCAGTAGCTGCAGGAATGAATGATTGGCGTAAAGGAGATGGACCAGGTGCAGCTCGTCGATGTCGAATTAAAGGTGGTGGAATAGATGATTGTGGATGGACCACTGAATGCGAAGAAGATGATGATGGTGATGATGATGATGATGATGATAATGATGATGATGATGATGATGATGCAGATGGTGGTGAAGATGATGATGATGACGGTGATGATGGTGATGATGATGATGGTGATGATGATGATGATGATGATGATGATGATGATGATGATGACTTTGAGCGGTATAAAGGAATGGCAATGTCGCGGTATGGTTTTGTTGGTGATGGTGGGGGTGGCATAGGAGATGAGACTACTGGACGAGGTGCGGAAACAAAAGTGGTGAGCCGTCGTGGTTTTGGTGGTGGTGGTGGCATAAGGGAACTTTCGGAAGGAGTAGGTGCAGGAATGACAGTGGTGGTAGCGGTGGTTGGTGGTAATGGAATGGCGGTAGCGTGTTGTGATTGGATTGGTGGTGGTGGCATAGAAGAACGAGGAGGAGATGTAACAATGGTTGTAACGGTATTAGTGGGAGCAGCAGCAGCAGCAGTAGTAGTAGCAGTAGTAGTTGTAGTAGCGGCGGTAATAGTGGTGATAGGAATGGCGGTAGTAGAGATAAAAGGTGCAGGCAAAATGACAGGAGTGGGCACATCTACATATAACGCTTGATCAGATACATGTCATAACTTGAAATATATAAATTCATGCTTACCAACATCCATGGGAACACGTTCTGTTGATGAGTAAGGAGCGGCAACAGGAGAAAGGAGTGAAGCAGGGTGGACTAAATATAAAGTAACATGTTAGGTATAAGTTGGTAGATATCATGTATGATCCAATATGGGTACTTACCAAATTCCACATACTCGGTGGTGTCCATTGGTTGAACTTCAAGCAAACGAGTAAGCCAGAGAGGTTCTTGATAAGGGATGTCAATTGGTGGTCGCATGTAAACATCCTCATCTGTGGGATCGAAAACATCAAGCTTCTCAAAAGCAGAACCTGAAAGTAGAAAATAGATGTAAGTAACTTTGAAGATATATTATAAAAGGCAATCATTAATACTTACACAGTTCATCGACAATATCTTTGGCTTTCACTTCATGAACACCAGCAACATCAACAGAAGCACAAACAGCAACACCAGAAGCAGCACTAACGACAGGCAAATCACCAACAAGAGCAGAAACACCAGCACCAGAAGAAACAACACAATCAGAATCAGCAACACCAGAAGAAACGTCAACACCAGAAGCAGCACCCACAGAAGAAACATCACCATCAGAATCAGCACCAACACCAGAAGCATCATCCACAGAAGCAAAACCACTAGCACCAGAAGTAACGTTATCACCAGAAGAAACAGCAACACCAGAAACACCAGCAGAACAGAGAGAAGAGGAAATAGCCACAGCAGGCAAAACGACAGGCACTACGGCACTGGTTAAAGGCACAACTGGCATTTGAAGCACAGAAGGCAAAGCAGAAGGCACAACTGGCACTTGTGGCTCAGAAGGCAAAGGAGTTGGCACAAAGGCACTTGATGAAGGCACAACTGGCACTTGGGGCTCAGAAGGCAAAGAAATAGGCACAGAAGGCGAAACGACATGCACAACTGGCTCAAAAGGCACAGAAGGCGAAACGACATGCTCAACTGGCAACATAGGCATAACAGCCGAAGAAACATCATCATCAGAAGCAACACCAACAGCAGAAGAAACACCAACAAGAACAGGAGAAGCACCCACAGGAGACACACCAACGAGAGAAGCAGGATCAGAGGACATGGATGCACAGGAATTTTTCATCTGCGTCTTACACCAGTCATGAAAACCATTGCCTTGTGGAATTCCAGTACTGGAAAACCACCACCAAACGACAAGCACCAAACGGGAAACAACCACACCAGGGAAAGAAGCAAACACGCCAGACAAAGGAGCAACCAAAGACACACCAGCAACTGCAGAGTGAGAACCAGAGGACTTGGATGCACAGCGCGTAGCTTGTGTCTTATACCAGTCATGGAAACCATTGCCTTGTGGAATTCCTGTGGGAGAAAACCACCACCAGATCACCAACACCAAACGCACAACCACCAAAACCACCAAGGAGACAAGCGAACGGAACACCAACGAACGACCACGATCACCAATGTACATGAAGAGAATCATGACACAGCAGAAGAGCAACTTGAGAAGAGGTTCATACAACTCGGTGTAGTCATATGGGAGGGACGCTGCATATGCTTCATGAGAAACCATGGTAGTAGCAGAAAAAGGTGGGGGGAAAAAGGAAAAGTTGGTTTGCCCCCGATAAAAATTAATTTCAAGCGGAGTCACAATGACGTACGCAAAAAAAGTCACTCTCTTAGCATCCTTGAGCACGTTGAAAAGCCGTTTTTTTACTAACAACCATACTTTTATTCCACTGCAACCACTTTGGCATCTTAATAGAGAATGTGCAAAAGAAGTGCTTTTCATATACTAGGAAAAATTTCAGGTCACGTTGACTAGTCACGTGACGAGAAAAGAGCGAAAAACGAGAAAAAATTCGGCTTGAGACGCTGTGGATGTAATTTCCATATCTCTGCAGATCATCTTATACTGATAATGAAAGTTGTAAAGCATGATGGGTTTTATAGTTGAATCTTCAATAATAGCGTTGATTGCGTAAGAGGATGACGAGAAACAAGTGCGACAAGGAAATGTATATAAATCACGTGCATGCGAGCATAACGCTACACTCATGGCTAACAGCTCCGAAACCATATGCAAAGTTGAAGAGCATGGTCGGTTTTATAGCTGTATATTCAATGACAAAGAAGGTTGGCTATGGGGATCTTAAGAAATACAAACAAAGGTTTATTGTACTTGCAGGTGTTGTACGCTACACGCTTTCCTTCAAATCACTACAGATCGGCATGTAATCAAGTTAAACTTGTAGAGCATAAGCGGTTTTATAATGGACTTTTCAATTTGAGAGGTGATTGGCTAGTGGGATCATGAGGAAGAGCGTGAAGAAGGATTTAATACTGTGTGGTTGGTTTGATTGTGCTATCTCAGCCAGCAATTTCTTGCTTGGGCAATACAACTCGTTTTTTTTTCTGTATACGAAGCTGCTTTAATTTCCTTTACCGTCATGTCAACCCATTTGAACACAATGGCGACTTTCATGGAGCTCATTGCATTATAAGCGGTAAGGAATGAGCTTGGAGACACGGCTTGTCTTATTCGCCTTTGTTAACCACGCGCTTTTATTTCACTGATCGCAACTATTAATCCTGCCAACGATCAGCAACAGGATCCTTGAATTGTGTAATGGAGCAACATGAATGGAGTAGCATGCAACTATCCTCGACCCAGTAGACCAGCTTGGCAAGTACCAGTCTAAAATAACAGGACCAGGGTGTATCCATTTGTGCTCATTCAAGCAGCATTCTTACAGTGCACAACAGCAGCTCATGCCGACATCACGTGCCATAGTCTGGAATGGTGCTGATTGTATCCTTATCAGCCATGTGGTGTACCATCGCTCTCTGCTCTTTACATATATGTCTCGAAAAACACTGCTTTACAACCGCAGGCAATGGTAAGGGATAATGGATCATTATGGGATGGACACAAGGTGAAGCTTATATTAACGACACAAATAGCGCTTGTTTATCAGCAACGGTGGATTCTAGGGGCATTACAAGCAGTGCGATTGAAACACGGATACCCAACGGGACAATGGTGGAATGGTACTATACATGCATGTTCGTGGATGATTTATGATTCAAAGGGACAGTTTGATATAACAAAGGTATGCACATAATGTGAAATAGGAGACCATAGCACAGGAAATCTGATCGGAATGATATAGGTCGCAGGACTGGTGAAGAAATCGAAACCATGATGATCAATGTTCAAGGTGATCTTGCATATGAGAATACGTACTCAATCCCATTGATGGCTAACGATCCTATATTATAGCACCACCGCCTTACCGATCACAGTTTACAGATTATACTCTTGATGGCATCAAATGGATCGCTGAGTATCGAAGCCTTTATCTTCTGGTTGGCGACAATAGCTGCATTGAAATCTACACTATGACATGCGACATATCATTAGCCTTGCCCTTTATCACGATGACTCGCCATGACCTTGCTTTGCACAAATTGTTTCTGATTCGCATGCACTACAACAAAGGCAACATTATAATAACAACGGAAGGGATAACCAAGGTTCCATGATGACCCCACGGCAAACTTGACTCATCTGCAAGATGATTAATGCATGAAGCTCAATTTATCCTTGGAGCAATGAAGAACGTAATTTCGCCAAAACCACCATATGCTCACGGGAGAAAGCAGCACTTGTACAGTCATAGTGAACAACAAAGGAAAGATATCAGCATATGTAAATGACGTGCATGTATCGCCAGCTGTATGCGAGATTGGCAAGAAAATTGAAATACGACGTATCGATGGCTTGACCTTCATCATATAGTTATTCCAGTTGCATCTTGATTACATTCCAATAAGCTATCAACACAACTTGTACTGCTATATCCTTCTTGTCGAAATTCACTACACGGATTACTATTGCCTGTCAGATTATGAATCATATCAAAGCATTACCAACCGTTGATGAATACCATATCGACGAGGTGAAATCCATGATACCTTTAACTGGTGTTACGCTGATCAATGTATTTCACCAAATTTCATGCCGACAACGATATGTTTACGTCTTCACGATTATCGCTTATCCACATTCACAAACATGTCCCGAATGAAGCGAGTTTGTATCTCTCTATTTCTACCGATGCCCAAGCAACACATATAAGATACAATTATCGAGTATGGTCATGCCTGTCAATGATATTTAAACGTTACACACGGCGTCCGCATATGCAAACCACCAAATACACTTTTTAACAGGCGCTGCTTGTCGACTATCACATGAAGAGAGACCTGGATGTGTTGCAATTGTCACTTCCTGCTGTACAACATTACGCATCAACTATTACCTTGGTGTGCAACCATGAGGATTGTTTTCAATGAAAGCAGCCAGTCATAAGGATGGTGAACATAGGAGTATGTGTTCAAATAGCTGGTACAGTAGTGGATGGAAAATAGAAATCAATGACATGAATACTGACATTGTTATCATTTAATATGTAGATCGCCTTGACACCTTCTTAGGATTAGCTACAAGGGAGCCGGTAATGATGCTATAACAGGGTAACTTTGAAGCTTGTGGTCTGACTGCATAAGGACACTTGATGTTTAGAGTACAGACTACAAATAGAAAAGCATAGAGAGGAATAGATTAGGGGTGTATGTATTAAAATTAAAGTGATGGACTGTGGTGTATAACCAAGACGATACCGAAATGATGTGCAGATGTGTGTGGAAAATAACGAACACCAATATACGGTACAATTTAATAGTGTCTATCATACATTGCTCAAAAGCAATTCAATCAAAAAATATGCACGCTTCATACATATGAACTGGTTCATACTCTTTGCGCTTTATGGATTGAAAGACTGTGCGGTGTGCATGGATGTATGGGTGTATACGTATTGGCCAGCTGAAGCAGCATCACACTTGGTTAGTGACGAATGTAATGATGATCGATGCACACTGTTGTGTGCATCATTCATATATATCCATCCGGAATTAGAGTTTTTCGTACCCATCCTACATCCTGGTATTGCGACCCCTTCCCCTTGCCACGCAAGGCAGCGTTATTTTCACTATCATAATTTATACGCATTTAGCCATTCGCTATAATGAAATGTCATCGTATCAAGGCATCATTTCCTGCTCTGAACGGTAATAGCGCTTTAATGGCGCACTGACGGTCATACAACACCAGATTGCATTTTTGGCTCTACCACACATGGAAGCACGTTAAGGTGGTGAATAACGAAAAATGTTGGCTTGCGGAATGAAGCCTTGAATCATCCTGGAAATTAATCCCTGTGTAGCATGTCCATGTTCCCTCCTTTTTGTAAAGTTCTATTACAAAATGACTGATACAATGCAATCACCATTGCAATAAAGAGTGGTTTGAAGCAGTAAAACAGGAGTCCTTCTACATTGAATCTATGAGAGCGACACATGTTTATTGTATGATATAAAGAACTAAATAGAATAAACCATTTCATGATGGAGAACTGCATAATCAGTAATACTGTTTATGTGAGACAAAGGATAAACAGCGTCAATGAACCATATGTTCAGATAACGCATACTGGGCATCACTTTCAATACGAAGCACGTATAAGCAGCACATGTAACCAGGTGACTAACCGAGAATCATACATCATTCATTGCAGTATATTGAATGCTTTCAATTTCTTCCCCTTCTCCAGGCTGGAATCCTTACCAGAATAACCATCTCTTATCTCCACATGTCATCCATGAATATAGTTTGAATACAGTTTTATCCGTATGCCATTCGCGTACAAGGTGGTAGTGAATAAAATGAATGCTATATCGCAAAATGGGAACTTATCGAAGTGTATCATAAAGAGTGTGCATGTGATAATCATTCTATCCTACTCTTGCCAATAACTAGATGCCAATAGTGAAAGATGAACACAATGACAAAGACCGAGTAGCTGTTGGCAATAACTCGTCCTTCCTATAATGGACCAGTATGGATGGCGTAGCACGCTCAAGTTCTTGACCGTTGATGATCCTTGAAATAAACACGGACATGGACATGTTCACATTTATGCTCCTTGAAATAAACATGAACTTGCTCGTTTGGTATGCATGCGCATTGGCTTGCTCACTTGAGATGCTCATTGGCTTATTAGGCTCAAACACCATCATCATCGTTCAGCACTTTACTCACCTAGTGTAACAACCGCACTTAAAGCTTGTATCTTTTCATTCAAATAGTGACCCTGAGTATCCCAGACAACAAACTAGCTTGGTTGCAATAATCTCGAGCTGGATCAACTTGGAAATGGAGCATTCCTCAAAGCTATGTCGACATTCGCCATTAGATGGAGTGACATTGATTAGTAAACTGGTTGGCAGTTGATACTCGTTGTCTTCATTTAACGTGTTTATGCAAGTGGCAGATATACTACGACAAATGTGCTGGTTGTGGTTGGGGCGGTAGCTGACTTTGGCAGAAGAAAAAGACGGGTGTGTGTAACCGCGACTCCAAGCTAGGCTGTACCTGTAATAAATTGCACCCAAAATGGATACACGTGATCCGCGCATGGCCCTTCCTTCGCTTTTATCGCTTGCAACTAAAAGAATGACCTTTACCTGTTAATTCGTACCATTCTAATATCGTTATAATTAAATAAAGGCTATACTTTCATTATCATATACATTCACCGCTCGCATCCAGAGTGCTCCACAGGTCATTGTCTACCATTAGTTTTATAAAGAATCAGTACGCAAATAGAAACAAACACTCTGATTGTACTATATTTGACGAACCATTCATGGATGTCATCGAGAATGTTACCATGCAGGTATTTGTGCTACTGATCGTCATCTATATCGCAGGAATGCCTCTGGTTGTTTGCTTTGGTTAAAGATACTATTGCAATTATTGGATCCACTGCTAATAAAAAGGATGTTTGGTATATCTCAATCTTTATATCATCACGAGAGGAATAATACGTATTAGACCAGCAATGTCAGACACTGGTATGTATCTAAGGGAGTGGTTGAGTCCAGGTTGACTGCCAGTGCTCTAGATGTGATTCACTTGCTTAACGAAATTATGCACATTGAAGCGTTATAAGGTGATCATTTATATTGGTCTCATGTAGAAGTTGGGAAACCAGTAAGCGGAGCAAGGAATGCTTATTGATTATTAGGAGCGGCAAGGTAGCAAAGATGGAGTAAGGACAAGATAGTATAAATCACAAAGCTACGTCAAGACGCAGTGCGTGGTTATGTACAATGACTTGGATATCGGGCCTGTGTTGATTGAGATATTTGATATCGGAATTGTTGATTGCACTTGCAGGGTAAATCTCAATGCTTTGGAGCCGTGGAAGTCCTCGAATTGAATACCAAAGGCTATGCGAAGCGCCTTTAATGGAGAATGCAAATTCCTTCAAATGATCAAGTCGTTTTAGAGTATCAATGAAATCGGATGATGGAGAGAACATGCAGCTGAATCGAAGACAATTCAACTCAGGGCATCCTTGAGTGAGACTTTCTGAGAATCCTTTCAGTTGATAAACATCCAAATCCCAACACGATATCACCAAGCGTCGAAGATGATGCAGGTTGCTAATAGCGTTAAGCGTACACTCTATGTTCTTCAGGCGGCTGATACTGAGAACAAGTTCATTCAATTGTACATTCTGTTGATGAGCAATGCGTTGAAAGTATTGTCCAACGGTTGTTGTGTCAGAAAATGATAACGTTCGATAAAGTGTCATGTCCAATTTCTTTATACGGGGAGGTATAGTATCAAGTACTGCAGGATAATTGCTGATGGATTGGGGTGATATCTTCAGTTCCTGTAACATGGGTGCATTCCACGGTATTCGACATGCAGAGTAACCAAAAGAAAGTTTCTTGAGCCGAGGAAATGGAATATGGTAAAGATCATTCTCGTTGGTGTCTA
>PTRB01000253.1:0-30079 GCA_025094155.1 Lichtheimia hyalospora FSU 10163
AAAATGCTCCTGAAACCTTATACCATATGATTGTCGATTGTCCACGGAAAAGACTATTTTGGATAGATGCCCTGCATACATATCACCTGCTTGGCATGTTTCCTACTCAAGATTCTCTATGGCATGCATTCATTCACTTTCGATCTCCCCATGGATCCCCATTGCCACCTTCAGTATTGATTCGTTTGGGATGCATCTTGGCCGTTCTGTGGCGGCACCACTGGCGTTGTGTTATTGAGGACGACTCTTGGTCGAATGAAGCAGCTTTGAATATTTTAACATCAGACATTTATATTATTCTTTTATTCCTACTGATTAAATAAAGTCAACACTTCAATACAAAAAAAAAAAAAAAAAAATCCTGTGCAATATCCATCCATTCTCTCGTCTCGATCTCGTTCATGTCGAATCTCGCGACGAACGAGATCTCGTTGTGCGAGATTTTATGCCGACCCCTAGCCAATGATATTACCATAGGACAGCAATGATGCATCCTAGGCGTCATAAAATGGTGGTGTCAAGTGCATGATTATCTGGTGTTCGGAGTGTAACCAAGGTATGCCAGATTTACGAAATCTCGTCGTGTGAGATTTTATGCTGACTCCTATACGTATTCCACTCAAAAAATTGACGTGCTGCCACATTTCATCAATTCAAGCCGTTGCACCAAAATCAAGACTACTTAAAACTAGCATTTTCATTTCCCATATTTTGCCAGCTGCTACGAAACTCGATATTAAAGTAGGGATCATCCATTTTTGAATGCATGAACCCTGGGTTTATCCTCTACCATGCAGATGCTTCCAAAGCCCAATTGAGCTGAGATTTACAAAGCATTGCTTCAACCCCGTATAACAAGCACAACAGCCCACATGATCCCTTGCCGCATTCAAGTACAAGTGATAAATACCCAAAAACCAACATTTGATCTTCTCCGCAAAGTAAAGGGCAGAATTTTTTATTTCTTATCTTCCATGATCTTCTACTTGATTATGCATACATCGATCGAATGTCAATTGTTACTGGCCTATCAGAAAGCGGCATATAGAAAACTCACTCGCACCCTCACACAGGGTCCCGATATAGGGCTTCTCAAAGACAACAAGCTCTCTCCTTCTCCTTTATTGAAATATTGGAGATATTTATATGATTTGATTTTAAGATTTGGATGGGAGAGGGGTGGTGGTGTTTACTCTTCGTTGTACTACAATTGTGTCAGGATGATGGTGCGGATGGTGGCACTTCATTCCGAGCTGCATTGGTAGTGGTCATCTGTCGGCCATGTACATCAGGTTTTCGACATACACCTTTGAGCCATCATCGTTCGTGCGCAGCAGCCACTTGGACTGGCTTGACATTTTTTCAAACTCGCTGCGGAAACGCGCCTTAGCGCTTGGGCTCAGCATGAGTCGGTTTTGGAGCTGCTGGTGGCACTGCGAGAACGTTTCCCAGCCGCTGTTGATGAGTTGGAACTTGCTGTGTCAAATGGTTTTTGATCATCCTATACAAAAATCCAGCTATCCTGTAAATTGCTGTGTTTTATTATACAATCTTTGAAATGCACGTACCACCCTCGCTTGAAGTATTGCCTCGTAAATGTTCTCCCAATTGGGTTGATCCTCGCAAACAGTCTAAACATGTGGGAGAAGACATGTAAGCAGGAAGCCGTTATATCCACCCCATGGCAACTGTGGTGGTAGTGGTGTCTTTATGCCGCCATTGGATGTCGAAGCATTTTGGTAGGCTAGCTCAGATACTTGCACACCAACCATCTGGTTAAGCGCACCCTATCAAGTTCACTATGTTGTTGCTGATACAAATCTCTTCGAATGTATCACTGTCAGAAGCTACGTCGAAAGAAAGAAAATAGGCATCTGATGAATATATGATCCATCAAACGTATATGACAATAGCTTTACCTGATTCCAATATCAAATTGTATCACAATATGTATTGTCCACAATGATAATGGGAGTAGGATAACAATGACAAACTAGAAATGAGCATAATCAATATACAAGACAGCTTTCATTCACAGGGATAATGTTCACCATGATACACACCAAAACTTGAGCGAGCAAGCAAGGGATCGTATTAGAGGGAAAAGATGTGTGGGAGTAAAGTAGGCGACAACGTATTCTTTTATATGTATACTGTGGGCGTGAGAATATCTGTGCTCACAAAGAAAAGATAAGGGGGATGTTACATGGCTTGATTAATTGGGTGGTCAATGTGTGATTGAATGTTCATGCATAAACCTATAGTTGGCAACCGTAATAGAGTAGATGATATATCCATCATCGAACAATGGCATTTATTTGCTATCACAGTATTTTCTATATCCATATATCATTTGCTGCTACCATAAGCACATTTCGTTTATAAAGAGAAATGTCATTGTCAGGGTGTGACAACTTTGGCATAGGGCACCACTACCACAGATCCCATGGGGTGGATATAACGGGCTTCCTGTATTGCCACGAGATCCAAATGCCGGGGTGTTCGTGATAGCTTGTTGTATCATGTGTAATTAATTGGGTCAAGAAAAAGGTAGGAAAATTCGAACAACTATCCAAAACACACCACTTGCATACATTTTTCGTTCACGACAGTAGTTCACGGGCACATTGGCAGCACACAATATACATTGCTTAAAGGTATTCTTTCTCCATACAAGGTCTATTGTTCATTGTGTAGGTATCTGTGTATAAGGTGGACAATAAAGGGGAGGCTGTTTTCATGCACAACGTAATTTTAAGTAAGCGACATCTGTTTCTGGACATGCGACATAAACTTTCATTGACTGACGACATTGATTTCCATGAGACAACGACATTGATTTTTGGTAATTAGGTGTTGCACAATGGAGAAGGGGGATTCCTCATTGGTCGGAAAAGCAGCATGCTTTTTAATATTCATGCGTAGCCTGGGCGAGTGCTGCATCTATTCTTTATACTTCGTCATCATGGCATTTGCTCAAAGGCGAAAAGTTTACAAGAGTCAAACCCATCTATTGGATATTGAGACAAGCTCGCAATCAGATACTTCGTTGTGCCAATCATCTAAAGCGAGCCAATCTTCTTCACCAACATCGGAAGGTTGGCATGTTATTAGTTCAGTGATGGAGTCTGGCTCATCATTGACATCTGAAATCCGACGTGATTCCACCTCCACGACGTTTGAGTTATCCGAATCTGATTCATGTGTTTCGATGCGTCAATCTGATTCGGATTCTTCGGATACAGGAAAGCAGTCGTCTTTTGTGGCGATTTCGGATGGTTTTACGAGTCTTCCTGCACATGACGGAACAGGGACCTTTATAGATGATACGCAATGTCTCTCTGATCAATCACATGATGGACGAATATCAGCTGCTTCCTTTGCAAAAGCGGTCCATCAATTATTGGATAACCATTCGATAACGTCAACATCAGAGTCACGTGATAACGAGTTTGATTCACGACAAGCTGCTTCGTCCCATGATGGTACCATGATATCACCACTTGATGAAACTGTGTCAAGCGAAATGACATATGACCATATGATGGTACCACCATTTCGCCCTACTATCACTGAAACCTATCCCATCTTTTCTGGAGATGATACTGTATCCAAATCCAATTCGATTGACTCTGACAATAATGCGACGAAATGCGGATGGCGCAATCTTGACAGGTACTGATGCAAGCATAACACATGTTTTTCTTTACTAATAGAAATATTAAAGCATTCCTAGCCATCATCCTACAATTCCTGGTACAACTACATCATATGCAGTGTTCTCTACTATCTGGAAACAGCTTTGTGATATTACAGCAAACATCTTAGAAAACGACGCAAGTGCATCCGAAACTATGACTTCCCTCGTTTCAGAAGCTGCTCTGGAAGGTTGCCTACCTTTTGGATCTCATTTACACATGGAGTTTAGTGGTGTCCACTTTCGTGCAGAGCAGTTATAGTACTGATCACATTGTATATCCCCTCTTAAATTGATTGTGCGATCAATGTAATAAAATCCACACTCGTCATGATCATAGAAATAGCGTAGCTTAATAAGAGCCTTGTAGAGATTGGGAAACTATAGAATGTTGATCACTACTGATTTATTGCATTATTTTTTGCTACTGAACCAACCTCCGCTTGTTGGCTTTCTATCGTCGCCACCACGTTCAGGGATTTCTAATTTGCATAAGCGTCGCTTATTGCCAGTTGTCTTATCAACAATGACATGTACACGACCGCCATCCATGACTTCGTCGTTTTCATTTGCCTTCGCAATCAAGTTCACGACTTTGCGTTCCACTTCGTACTTTATGCTTCGTGCACCGTAGCGGATGTTATATCCTTCGGCTAACACATCCACAACGTCAGGGTCCCACGTCATGGTAATGCCATGACGGACACGTGCTTTGTCTGCCCATCGCCGTAGTTCTCGGGAGGTAATTTCACGTAGCTCATCTTCACTGAAAGGAAGGAAAAATAACACTTCGTTGATACGACCGAGAAATTCATCACGTTTGAAATGTTCATAAAGGATTGGATAGATCGTTCTTTCGATGAACTGCCTTGATAAAGATATATCTCCATCATCAACAATATCTCCATGTTCGTTCTCATTATTATCAGTTGTTGTTTCATGTGCTCCCGAAGCTGCCGCTGTTGCAGTGCCTGTAGTTTGTGCATCATTGGATACGGAAGCTTCAAGGCGCAATAGTTCAGCTTCGTCAGCGATTTCATGCTGTGCAAGATTCGAAGTCATCACAAAGATTGCATCTTTACACTCCACGGTCGTTCCTTTCCCATCAGTAATACGTCCTTCATCAAATAATTGCAACATAATGGTGAGCACATCCGGATGAGCCTGATATACCAGCTTGTTAGACTTCGTGTATATCGGCAATATTGGCCTGTTTACCTTTTCTACTTCATCCAAGAGCACAACAGCATTTGGACCTAGCATATAGATCAGAAAAAATGGCTTTGAGATATGTTATAATGAGTTAACATACACTCCTTTAATTTTTCAGTCAATTGCCCTCCTTCGTCATAACCCTATACAAAGGATGTTCAGCCGTGAATCATACAAAAGAAGTACCAAATCACCTACAACATAACCAGGTGGCGAGCCAATGAACCGAGAAACATCATGCTATTAGGAGTAAATAAGGATTGTATCCGAAGTACATTTTGTTTTCTCTTTGTAGGAAGGCATGGTACCTTATGCTGGAACTCGCTCATATCAATGCGGATGAACCCCTTGTCCATCTGTTTTCCATGCAAATAGCTGGCAAGCGCTATGAAAAATCGGTGAGTGTTGCAATCTATAGTATATGAACCGATTCGTATACCTTTAGCAAGCTCAGTTTTACCAACACCAGAAGAACCACAGAACATAAATACTAAAGGATGATCTTCATCATGCCATCCATTCTGTTTTCGGCGAATGGCACTCGCTAATGCATGTAGAGGTCCTAATTGGCCAACGATTCTACCCTTGAGCGCATCTTCTAGAGGATGTTTTTTGCGATATTCTTTTTCTCGCTGCAGTTGTGCTTTTCGCTGTCGTTCATCATGAGCAGCTTTGTCAGCTGGGTATGATTTCTCTTTAGCACGTAATAATCCATCTATCTCTATATTCTGCTCTCCTGTAAATCGTTCCACGTAATAGAGATATTCACGAGGAGTAAGGCCGTGTGAATTGCGAGCCAGAGGATCAGCCATATGATCTAGGAGCATTTTGACAATCCTTGGATTGCAGATAATAACTGCATAATGCAAAGCCGTATATTCTCTATAGTCACGATACGGCAATAGGTCCTCCGAAAAGTCAACCTGACGAACGTTCGCTGCTTGATGTGATCTTGGATAATAGTGATCCTCTAGGTTAGGGTCTTATTCATATAATAGTCAATAAGCTCCTTTGTATAGAAAAATACTCAATTATGTTTACCTGCGCCTTTATCCAGCAAAAATTTGACCATGGCTTCATTGTCCTGTATAACAGCAACTTGCTGGATACGATGTGGTTAGCGAGTGGAATTTCTGAGGAAAGAGCGTTCCTCACCAATGGTGTCCAACCGTACTGATGGTACACATTCGGACTGAAGTTTGGATCATCTGCAAGTCTTTTGGATATCAATTCAGTATCGAGGTATAATCAGAGCATATTTCCTTACCTTTTCAACTGTCTAAAATCATTTTGCATGATAGCCTGGCAAATCTGATCGCCAGTGCCTACAAATTTTATGAGCTCCAGTAACTATGTGTTTATATCAAGAGGGACAAATAGCTTACCTGATGAATCAAGTGCATATACATTGTGATGGATATTATACGCCATGAAGATCGTCGCGGTGGCAACAGTTGCCATCGTGACAACAGGTTTGGGTGAATACGCCCGCTTCCGACTCCAAGTGGCAGGGTTTACTGGAACATAGCGGAAGAACCTCGCTGCCGGACGTGTTGGCACACCTCTTCCAGCATTTTTGTTAAGCAGTTGTGATATCCTAAGCATAAGAATAAAACGCGTGTAAAAGGTGTTCAGGGTGCTTGAGCAGGACAACGTCACTTCTCATCCCAATCAATGCTTTACACGTAATTTCATTGGTGGAATTCGATATGCATGATGCTGCTTCTGCTGCTGTTCTGTTATCGCTGGCTGGAGCTTACGAGCTCAGCAATTTTTCATTCTTCCTCAACAATATAACTCATGCAAAGCAATGACACATCGCAAATTGACGTCTCTCCAATAGGCGTTCTTTCTCCAGTTGCAGCAGTATCTGAACCCCATCGTGCGGTGCTACGTGTATATAACAATATCACTGAAGCTAGCTTGAGCGTTGATCAAGTTAAGCTTTCCGGGAGCAACACCTTTATTGGCGAAGATATCATCACATGTACCACCGATATACCTTCTTACTATTCAATCTTGGACCTGCTCAAATTTGTGTGTCCAGTTGATGTCTTCGTGAAACATTATTGGATCATTCGGTATATAACTGGTTTAGAAATACAGTCTATGGATATCATACTTAAGTGCAGAATGTTAGCGATCAAATCTCTACGACTTGCATGCTGCTTATGAAGTTTCGTAATTTGGAAGCCGCCCGTGAATATTATTGGCAATACAGCAATCGCCCTTTCACTTCGATGGAGGTAATATTATGTCAAGTGTTCAAGAGGATTATAGTATGCATGTCTCATTATGATCAGCCAGATGTTTGTCAAGTCCTATTTATCGACTCGATGGAAGCTGAAACTGAGCTTTTGGCTCCTTACTCGATCCCCTTTCTGTATACACCACAATATGATGAGGATACAGCACCAATCTGCCCAGTTTGTCTCGAGATCATGGATGAACGGATCAGCAGCTTGTTGACTATCCTTTGCCAGCACACATTTCATTACTATTGCTTCTCAAAGTGGGGTGATGGAAGGTATATTTGAATGATACTACTGTGTCTTAATACTAATGGTTATTCAAGTTGCCCAGTGTGCCGATATTCACAAATCTCTACAACCCGCATTCCTTCTATACCTTTGGCCAGTCAGCGTAGTTCACTTGCATCAGACCTTACTCGTTGTGCTGATTGTGGTTCTCCTCAATCACTATGGATCTGCCTGATATGTGGGCATGCTGGTTGCAAAGATGATCGGTTAAATCATGCTTCACTTCATTACAAGGATACAAGTCATCCATATGCACTGGAGATAGAAACGCAACGTGTTTGGGATTACGTTGGTGATGGGTATATGAACTCCACATCCAAGATAATTTGATTACTCATTTCCATTTCAAAGTTATGTTCACCGCTTAGTACAGAATATGGTGGATGGAAAGATCGTTGAACTCTCGCATAGTGATGAAGATACAATCCCTGAAGTATGTACACGCATCATTTCAGTTGTCTAGACTCTAAAACACCAAGGTGTAGGATAAGATGGAAAGCTTGTCTTTGGAATTCTCATTCTTGCTGACAACAAAGCTCGATTCCCAGCGAATATATTACGAAGATCTGCTGGACAGCTTGGCGACGCAACTTTCGGTACATTCTAACCAAGTGAAAAGTTTATTGAAAGAGTTCCACGCAAGCAAATGTTCGAATGAGAATATCATGACTCGCAACAATGAGAAATCCGAGCGTTCCAAGAAAGCAGTTTCCCAGAAGAATGCACTGGAGTGCCAAGTGGAACAATATACTATGAAGAATGACAGTCAAAAGCTTGATCTGACAGCAGAAAAAAAGGTTTGTATGTCACCGTCATCGATTATAAGGTTACTAAATTATTGCATAGTTAACCACTGAATTACTATCGGAGAGCCAGACGCTGCGAAGCAAGATTTTCGAGAAAAAGAATGCCGCCCAGGAACTTTGTGATCAAATCCGCGATCTCACGTTTTTCCTTGAAGCACGAGATAAAGTGCAAAAACAACCGGAACTAAAAGGAGGTGATATTGGCACAAATTGTCATAGTGCATGAACAAGGGAAAGCGTTTCGTCCTGGATGATACCACCGTAGGAGCATAAAGTCTTTATTCGCATGATAATTTTGTCATTACTTAGCACAATGGTGTGATCATATAGATAATTCTCTTCGCATTAAAATGTTCATTATATATTCGATGCCTTTTTGGTATCGCTTCAGCATTAGATCCGCAATTGATGATGTATGACTGAATCTCATGGCTATGATGGGAATACATATATGGAATGATCCCATGTAGCACCAACACCACTTCATTTCCCCTCTACATTCGACTATTCAAGCAGTGACCCAGCATATTCGTCTCTGTACTTGTGAATCTATATATTGATGGCGAGCTCCTTTACATTTTCACTTGTAAGCAAGTGATGGATCAACAATGACATGTTCGTTTTTCTTCACTGAACATGGCTATGTGAGATGGAGACAGATAATGACACGTTCACGTATCTCTTAATCATGAATCATTGTATTCATGCATTGACAACCCCTCCAACGTGCCATCCATTTTGCTATAAAGATAAGGAATATAACAGCATATATTTGATCCCGTATCAAGTAAAGCCACTATAATAGATAAAAGACTAGCCTGCTCAGAGAAAACGGCTATTGAAGCCTGTTTGATATCGGACATTGCGATTGTGTAATATATTGCTGTGAAATAGAGTTGAGATATTGATAGTAGTGAATGGCTTCTATAAGATCAAGTTGGATTTATTAAATGAGATTTTGCAAAGGGATCTTCATTATTGTAATTTTAGGGAGTGCATATTCTCTTTGTTTTGAGCTTCTAAGCCATTTGCGTATTGGAATTCGCCACTGTATTGAAGATTTGAGTACATTATTTGTAGCAGTTGTGTAGCAAGATCACTCACCTAGTTTCATACTCGTACATGTCAAGTGCAACCATGCAGCTTTCCCGTACTACACGTTCATCATCCTTGCTATATTCGAGCAACGTCTGAAGTACTTCTGGTGTAGCAATCGATCCAAGAGCTTCAGCGGCTTCGTGGCGCACCATATACTGTTCGCTAGAATCCTTTAATGTCTCGGTCAATGCTGGTACTGATGCTGGATGCTGAAGCTGTCCAAAGACATAGGCCACTAAGCGAAATCCATTCACTATTAGCTATCATGTATTTCGAAAATCAATAGATGATCTCATTACCTTCATGTCGGAAAAGAGCTTCGATGTGAAAATGATTGTTAGAAATTAGCTATATGCATTGTGTCTCAAATGCTCACCACTTTTATCCTTCAGCCCTTTCGCCAATTGCTCCACTGCCTCGGCATTTCCAATTTCCCGCAAACCGAACATGGCACGATATCTCTTGAAAAGAGGAAGATTGCTATCGACAAGTTGTTCGCCAAGTTCCTGGACAGACAAGGTCATAGCTGGCGGTGCAGGATCCACAGAATTGTATAAGCTCTTGTTCGCTTCCCTCTCAGCCACATTCTTGGGGTCGTGGTCATAACGGATCTTGTCAATCGCCAACACACAAGTCTCTACTACCGATTCACTGGTATCGTTCAAATATTTTTCAAGGATAGGAATGGATTCCTCTGAGCCAATGGCACCCATTGCTTCGGCTGCCTAATATTATTCAGTATCACACAACTCAATACTCTGTCGATTAATAGCATTTACCTCATGTCGCACCATTTCATCTTCGTTCATATCTCCCAAAACCCGACTCAATACATCATTCGCACTTGGATTGCCTATCTGACCAAGGCAATAAGCCAGTTCATGTTTCAAGAGAGCTGATTCATCGCTCAAAGCTACAGTATCCGGGGTTAGCAAAATACAACCCTGGTATCGTCTCAGCTTCAACTCACCTTTTGCGATAATATCGATCGATCTTGAATCAGCAATGTTCTTCAGGGTGAAAAGCGCACGAAAACGCTCTGCAAGTGGTGTTTTTCCTGATCGATTGCAGAGAGTTGCTTCGAGATAATCGTAGTCTACTTCAACCATTGGGTTTGTAAGGAGCGCAAGACAAGAATACAAAATTTACCAGATTGGCTATTTACACCATGTCGGCGACTGAAATATGTAGACGCTTAATGTTGTCACCATTGGTAGCCAGAGCTTGCCCCGACGATGGTTTGATTGATATGGTTCAGCGAGATGATGCCTCGTGGTATGGCTCCCATGCTGGAATGCTGGTAAGCTCTTGGAATCTGTTGAAATCAAAGACGACAGTGCAGAAAGGACGATATTCTCAGTATACCTGATACATCTCTATCCTTGCTAGTTTGGTTACTGGTAGGTCGGCGAGGACAACCAGGATTTGGACAATTCGCAGCTCCTTTACAACGATTTTAAGTAGCATCCGCTTGTTGTTGTCATAGTATCTCCATACGATGGAAGCAACTTGCCATATGTTTTGGTATTGTTGTACTCGGCGATAACAAGCATGTGATCATTTTTCGGAGCATCCGTTCTTTGCTGCAACTTGGCTTGATTCGACTTCCTTTTCCGGTTCATGATCCATAAAAGTTGACAACACTGCTTGGCTTCTTGCCGTTCTTGTTATCAGTAGCAGCTGCATTATGCCGCACATTAAATCCAATTTGCAATAAAAACGTTGACGCGGAATCTCAGGATACCGTTATATCCATCCCCTGGGGTCTGTGGTGGTACCCTATGCTAAAGTTGTCACACCTGGCAACAATGAACATGTCTCTTCGTAATCGAAATGTGTTTATAATAGCAACAAGTGGTAGATGGCTATAGAAAATACTGTGATAGCAAATAAATGTCATTGTTCGATGATGGATATGCCCATCTACTCTTAATTTGATGTTTATACATGAACAATCAATCACACATTGACTACCCAATTAATCAAGTCATGTAACATCTCCCTTATCTTTTCTTGTGAGCACGGATACTATCACGCCCAGGACATATAACAGGATACGTTGTCGCCTACTTTACGCCCACACATCTTTTCCCTCTATTATAATTCCTTGGTTGCTTGCTCAAGTTTTGGTATGCGTCATGGTGGATAGTATTCCTGTGAATAACATCTGTCCTGTATATTGATTTTGCTCATTTCTAGCTTGCCGTTATTATCCTACTCCCATTATAATTGTAGACAATACATGTTGTGATACAATTTCATTTTTGGAATCAGGTAAAGAGCTATTGCCATATACGTTTGATGGATCATATACTCATCACATGCCTATTTTCTTTCTTTCGACGTAGCTACTGACGGTGATACATTTGAAGAAATTTGTGTCAGCAACAATATAGTGCATTTGATAAGGTGCGCTTAACCAGATGGTTTTGTGTGCAAGTATCTGAGCCAGCCTACCCAATATTTCGACATCCGATGGCGGCATAGGGGCACCACCCCCACAGATCCCGTGGTTGGGATATGGCGGCTTCCCATGCAGGGCAGCAAGGCAAATGTTATAGAAGGAATAGCAAGTTTGTAAGTAGTCCTTTTATGTCGTTTATTGTCTATTTCTTACAGTTTTTTTTATTAGGTTGACGAAATTACCTCGAAATCGGCTGTTCGATCTCGATAAGATTGGAGAAGTGGAGCTACAAACTACCTACTATGACGCATTACTATCCAAAATACTTGCTGATCAAGACCGCAATGTTGCTTTACGCTGGGCCAACAAATCCGATATAGAAACTGATGTACGCCCTGATGCAATTATCTCTAAACTTGTGCAGCACGCTTTTAGCCAGTCGATTGGCTTTGGCGAGGTTAAAGTAGGCAATACATCAACAACCAAGCACTCTGTGTGTCTAAATGTAGTTCGGCTCGGTATCATCTGTAAACGGGCGATTGATCCGGCTATATTTGCTGGCTGCATTGCATTTCTCATTCATGGTTTTCACCTTTCATTTTTCATGGTGCGCAAAGAAAAACATCAATTTGACACTATGGCAGAGATTGCATCCCTGGACATGGCGCCATCGTTGACTGATCTGCACGTGTTTGCCTCGCTGAAAAATATAAACATGCTTGCAAAAATAAGCCGCAGCTTCTGGTGCTAGTGCTATTACCAATTCACGGAACCTGATCCTGATGAAAATGTTCGTGCTTCGCCCAGCTCTGAAGTATATGCGAAAGTCGACAAATCTACCAGCATATTACGTGGAAGAGGATTACTACGGGCGCCTCCGATTCACCAGCTCGGGCGCCCTCCAATCACCTAGGCAGTTTAGATTGTACGAGTTCAAACAATTTCCTATCCACCAATTACAGTTATCATTTAGAAGCCCTTCCTTTAATTATTCTACTAATATATTGTCAACACCAATATCTCAAATGCACTCTCTATTATGGATCATCCGCTGAAACAGCTTTAGTATGTAATCTGGAGCTTGTATCATTGATCATGCACTATTATATATACGGGGTGATAATTGATACTAAAGAAATAGTAGCCATGCTCCATCTTTATAAGGACAATCATGTTAACATGGTAGAAGAAGTGAGAGTTTCATGTTTCTAAACTGCCTAGGTAACTGGAGGCGCCCGTAGTAATCTTCGCCATTAATATAAAAGCGTTCCGCTGCAATCTTGAAGCGTTCCACCACCAACAGCATTAACATAAAAGCGTTCCACCACACACAGCCATCAATACAAAAGCGCTTTACTTCACCCACAGCTCAACCTCGTTAGATACACACTGTCAAATTACGTGCTACTGTAGAATTGAGATGGTATACTGGATGCTGCAGGAGAAGAGGAACTATATGGAATGACAATTGCAAGGTGACAAAGTTGGATAGTTTCTATTTGCTGACTGCATAAACATCGTACTCTGGGATCGCGTCGTGTCTACTGGGACAGAGAAAAAAAACAGGTCGAATCCCAGCTTACTGGACCAAAAGCTGTATTGCTAGACCAGCATTATTTATTAAGAACCCAAAGACTTTACTAAGCTATCATAAAGTATGTAGGAGAGAGTATTTTAAGAGCAATATGACCGCTTCTCTGCTTTAAATCCCAAACATAATTTGCAAGATATGTGACAAGGTGGCGGTATCCAGTTATGATATGACATAAACGTGCCCGCAATCATGTGATGAAGTGCTTTGCAAAATTTGTTTCCCAAAACCATGGATCTATCATGCCGATTAAAAAGGTCACCACGACATTTGTCTATATCAGTGCACCGATGTCATATCTTTACTTCCTTCCAATATATTGCTGAAAACATGTTAAGAGCCGTATGGCCTATTCTCGAGGTGATAGCTCCAGTACTACCATGTTAATACAGCCATCACCTGGATATCACCGATGGAAATTTCTGACATGGTTCAATTGAACTCGCTATTTCCCTTTGACACTAGTTTTGCGTATTACGTTTACTGACTTTATTGCATGCTCCATTGCGGGAAAACAATGCGCTCTGAGAATGGTCAGTTTTGGATGCTACTCATGGATACTTTACGTTGATATCTTGTTGAACGCCATCACGCAAAGATGACATTATCAACCAGCGCAAGCGCAAGTACACCAGCTTATGCGGATGCATGAAACGAGCCACGGTCACTCGTGTGAGTATACAACTTTGTGGATGTCGAGTGCCTTTCTACCCATTGATATCCAAGCTACACTTCTCGTTGTTTTCCTTTGCATACCGTCACCAATGCACCTTCGATATATGTCAGCTCTGTGGATACAGCATCGGCTCCCTATAAGATCTGCTAAAGTGTGGCAGTATCCAGGTACGCATATATGATAACTGGATCATGGATCTCATGTGACTAACATATACCAAGTTAGAATTGTTGTCACAAGAAGGCTATGACCATGTGAGAGTTGCTTGAAGGGGCGATTATTGAAGGGGATATTGGATTGATTTCGTTTTGGATGATAGGGGTATGCTTGTACAAGGCTCAAAAGATAATGATTGCTGCATCATTGTGATATTTGTTAGAAAGTGTTTGTGTGTGCGTGTGTGAACTAGTAACAGTAGTGTCCATGAGACTCAATAGAGATAAAGACAAAGGTTTAATGACTACGCGTATAATTATATATGTGATGGTGCAATGACGCCGTGTATGAATGACTATATTGGGTTTAGTCCTCTAAATACTACAACCACTTCCGAGAATCGTTGAGCATTCTTAATGCTGTGTGGACAAGCAAAAAGAAGGCTGATGAGCTGCTTGTTGCTATTGTATTGGTAACGCAGCTTATAGCCACGCTCATGCAAGTATGCTCCCATATATGTCATATTGCAACCATTGCTGTTCGCAGAGATAGATGTACGATTTTTGATATTCGAAACATCTTTTGGAGTCATTATTTAGTTTCCATCCATATCACGCAAAGCATCACATATATTTGTTGGTGCTGCCTTTGCTTGAAGCAGTTCCAACACGCGCGTAAATTGATACCCTGATAACTTGCGGTGCTGATGTAAGATTCTATAATCATCAGCCATCTCATGATTATGCTGGTCGTTTATAAACCAAGCTTCTCAATAATGTAATGTCCACTCTTCGTGGGCCTGGCCTTGATAATAAATGGACAATTTTTACGCCACGACTCTCGCTTGATCATTCGCGTCTTTTCAGTTAGACCTGGCAATTTTGGGAAGTCCACAGCAACTACATTTTAAATGCATGTGGCGTTCGCTGCTATTCTTCGTGTTGATGTAATATCCTTCAGCCTTGGCAACAATTTGAGCAGCATCATATAGCTGTTGCTTAGTATCGAAAACACGATTCAACAATTAAGACATATTACTAAAACCAAGAAAGAATGCACGATGGCATGATCAGATCGATGTGATAATCTTTATTGGTAGATGATACACGGTTTCTTTATTAAAAAAAGGCAATATGCGCATACAGTCAAGTATAATTTATGTCTTCAAAAAGATATTGGATGTGGTGCCTGAGATGCACCATGAAGAGGAAATGTGGTGCCCAAGGATCACGTGGAATAGTGTGGTGCCCAAGAGGAGAATTGTGGTGCTCGAAGAATTTCCCTACATATATGGCACACAAACACACTCCTTATACGTTGTAAGCGAATGACGGAAGAAACTGACAAGTAGGCCGGATGGATGACATCAGAGTGGTAGATCGAGTTATATTGTGCCATTGAATTCGTTAAAAGTGGTGGGTTGATGTGGTGTGGTGTATGATAGGACCCCAATAGTATAAACAAAGCAGAGTGGTTATTTAATAGATCACGTGTTGTTATATGTGATTGACCTGTGTTGTCATTATAACAACCTTTGGATAATGTTGTATCTAAAGTCCTAATCCTATCATACAGCGCTACACTTCCTAGGTTGATGAGGATTATAACAGTGTGAACATGATGTGTGAGGGGAATTAAACAAGTGCTTTCAAGTAAACGGTAGCTTTCGCACCATGTATGATGCCTGACTGACTTTGTAATTTCATTGTGATTTTCCCCAGAGCGCTCCTGCAAGTCCTCTCCACGACGTACTCAAAAAAGACGACATGCAGCGTTCTGATTCCGAGATCATATGTTTTAAAACACATCTGCAGCAAGCTTTATTGATATGCTCTGATCGTTGTTTATATATCTCTAGTAAATGGTACAATGAGGAAGCCAAAGCTTCGTATCTCTTATTCATAATATCGCGTGTACAGGGCTGCGGAAATACTTGATGGAATTGATGATAAACATCTCAATCAAGACTCCAGCTATACCCAGAATACGGATAACGCTGGTTCAATCGCAATATATTCAACAAACTACGAGTCGTCCCTTCCCGCTTTGACCGAAAAGGAGTACAACAAGTATCAGTACGCGAAAGCATTATTCCAAATGCGTCAATACGACAATGTGGCGTTCATTCTCAGCCATTACACACATCCAAAGCTAGTATTTCTGAAACTTTATGCAAAGTACTTGGTAGGTGTCGATATCAGTATAGGAACAGCTTATCAGTTTCTCATTGTGTTTGTAGGCTGGAGAAAAGCGGAAAGAGGAACACACCCAAGATATACTTGGTTTGTTTGGATTTACTATACAAAACCAATGTTTCTCACTTTCTTGAAATCAGGTGCTTCGGAAACTTCATTGGCTGAAAATACGGAATTAAACTCGCTTTATGAAGAGCTTCACGATCTACATGATAAAAAAAGCTTGGATGCTTTTGGACTCTATTTGTAAGTGGCTTTATTACAACTGGTAAGACCTAAGATTGATCAATGCGAGTAGGTATGGAATTGTTCTTCGCAAGTGCAAGCTTGACAAGTTGGCAGCATCAGCTCTTCTGGATTCAGTGAAACAATATGAATATAATTGGTCAGCATGGATGGAACTTGGTTCCCTTGCAACGACAAGGAAAAATGTAAGCTAGATATCTCAACTGCAAGCATAAACATATTGCTCATAGAACAGCAAAAAAGTTCCTCGACTTGCAAACTACGCTCGCGAAGCAGATGAAGGATAGCATTATGAAAGATTTATTCCTTGCACGCCTTGCTCTAGAAATGCACTTGCCGTCAGATACGTTTTGGGAGCTGATGAGACCGCTGGCAGGATGCTTCCCAGATAGCATCTATATCAAATCTCAACTTGCAGCTGCATGCTACGATATGTTTGGTAAGTAATAACTGGGTTGCCATGGCTTCTTTTTAATCCTTGCGATAGACTACAATGAAGCCGAAGCCCTTTTCGATGAGATGCGCAAGGAACAACCCTATCGAATTGAGGATATGGATATATACTCCAATCTCTTATACCTGCAAGATTCACGACACAAACTGAGTTTGCTTGCACACGACTGTGTACGGATTGATCGATATCGACCTGAAACCTGCTGCATAGTTGGTACGTCTTTTATACATCATCAAAAAGTAAAGTTAACCAACACGCTGCTAGCAAACTACTATAGTATCACACGTGAGATTGCAGAATCTGTGGAATATTTCAAGCGTGCGTTAAAGCTCGATCGCAACTATCATCTTGCTTGGACCCTTCTTGGACACGATTACATTGAGATGAAGAATACCAATGCTGCCATCGAATGTTATCGGCGAGCCATAAGTATGGTGTGATTAGAATCAGAATTCTGTTGATTGGTATTAAGCAAATTTTTATTTGGTAGATGTGAATAGTCGAGATTACCGCGCTTGGTATGGATTGGGTCAAGCATACGAAATTCTCAGTCTCCCTTACTATGCCACTTACTATTATAAGAAAGCGACTGAATTGAGGTAGTTATTTCAAATCTCCTGGTTCCATAAGGCACATAATTGACCATCAAATCATTAAGGCCATACGACGCGCGTATGTGGAAGGCGCTCGGAGCATGTTACGCAATCTTACAGGAAGACCAGGATGCTGCTGGCTGTTATACTCGAGCGGCAGAATGTGATAATGAAGGAAAGCATGGTATTCTGATTCAACTCGCACGGGTTTTTGACAAGATGGGAAAGAAAGCAATGGCATCACAGTATTTCAAACGGGCATTTGAAAAATACCAGGAACTGGGGGCAAGTACTCTGATAGTCAAATGATGCAATGATTGATTATGCTCATTAAAAACTCACATTTAGCACCACAAAGAAGAGATTGCTGAAGCTGCACTTTTCCTAGCAAGAGAGAATGCAGTGCTTTGTAAATGGGAAGAGGCGGAGAAATATGCCAAGGTCGCTCAAGATTACAAGTACCCTGTAGGTAGTCGCATTGTAACCAGTACTCGAACAGCATGCACTAATACTCATTTATCTAGTATTACGATGACAGCAAGTCACTGCTCGAAGAAATACGGATAAAACAAGCTTCAACCTAGGGTTCCTACAAGCATGGCATTCCAAGACCCAATGGCATGCATACGGATAAGGTCAACAGATGAAGAGCCTATATAAAAGTTTATGATATCCAAGTGGCAACTCTCCTTACATGCCTGCATGCATCAACACTTCTTTATTTGAAGAATAGTTTTAAACACAATAAAGGAAGAAGATGAGATAATGCTTGCATAAACACGGTGGATGCATGATGGATACAGCAGATACTGCATAATGATAATCAAAGATTCAGGAACGGCGAGCTCGTAGCTCCGCTTGTAATCTTCAGAGCAGATAGTTCTTTTCGACTGTTCCTTGTTCAACAGCAAGTGAGATGGCCTATTCACGATCACCACAGCAATCCATGTCATCCCACGATGATTGGGGTCCAACACCGCCAAACCGATCATTTTCGAGTTCATCTCGTTCGACTGGTCACCAATCTGGAACACACTCTACAGTTTCAGCTTCTGGGCGAGCTCACTCCGGCAATACTGCTGCCTATGAGACAGCAGCCAGAACTTATTATGTTGAACTGAAGAAATTCTTGGCATCCCTCTTAGCCAAAGGTATGGTTCAACTAAAGTGGTTTGACCTACTTGATAATGTTGTCGTTGCATATAGAGGCAAGTGAAGGTGTTCCTTCGCAACGCGTCTCAGCACGCCAGAAACTCTCAAGACTTAACGCTTTACAGTTTCATGAACTTGCAATGGATGTATATGATGAAATGATGCGAAGGGTTGCAGAAGATAAGCAAGGTAACAAATGATTTATTTATATTGCGAGAAAAAAAAACTCAAATAAGGAAATAGTGCCTTTCCTAGCAGTTCGTGAAGAGTTTCATCCAAGACGCAATCAAGCAAGACAAAAGCTCGCCACACTTCCAAGTTCACGATTCAAAGATTTAGCGAGTGATGTGTATCATGAAATTTCACGTCGATATAATTATGTTCTGGAATCAGAAGTGAGTAGTACAACAATCAATTGGGTTTCTCGTCTTATTGATTTGATTTGTAGGGTGCCAATAGACCTCCAGTACCTCCAGTTCCGAGTATCAACAAACATGAATCTCCATCAACCAAACCCCAAGCCAGTCAGTCAACAAATATCGTGCCTGTTAAAGGAACAATCAATGTTGAGCCGGTTATGCTTACTGACGAGGAAAAAGAGTACTCAACAACGAGGAATATCGCTGAAGATACATCGATGAATAATTCGAGTGACCGTCATCATGAGCAACCGTCGAGATCATCCCCTAAACCATCAGCAACTGCAGCTACCAATGGTCATTTAAGCAGTGGGAGTGCATCTGGGAGTGAGAGCAACTTCCAGTCACTTGATAGCTTAATGGCTGATTTGGGAAACATGGTATCCAACAAATCGCCAAATAACACCAACAACGAGAACAATAAGGGGCTAGGTGATAAGGTATGTGGCATTTATGAATTATAAATCTGTATTGAACACGCTATAAAGGCAACAGATATTCTGGAGAGAGTACGAGCTGACTATGAACATCAACTCGCAAATGCAACAAAACGGTGTCGGCAACTTGAGGATGAAGTAATGGTATGAATTAAAAACGAAAGGGATATATTCCTTTGTTGATCTATGATGTATGGCAGAGTTTGCGAGAGAAACGTAACCAGGAGAGTTCCGATGGTGACAACGGTCAGGTACAAGCGTTATAGAAAACGAGAATTTGCGTAAAACAGCTTTGGTTTTAATATATCGTCACCATTTGATAGATGCAATCTCGCCTGAGACAACTACAAGAAGAATATAATCGCCTGGATGATCAACATCGACAGCTCCAAGTGGACTACAAACATCAGCAGAATGTAAGTATATGTCTTAGCAAGCAAATACCAAGCTAATGTTCTCTATAGGCAGTAGAGGGTGTACGAGAAGAAATCAGCCATTTGCTTGAGCAAACCAAGCTTTTATCATCCAAAAATAATGATCTACAATGTCTCGCAGAAGTGGCAGAAGACAGAGCACGACAATTGAACCTAGAGGTACATTTTGCATCGTGAGAAAAGTAAATGGTTCTTAACCAGTATCTATAGGTCAAAGAATGGAAAAGCAAATATGAAAAATGCCGCATGGAACTACGTACGATTAAAGGTATGATGCATATAAGATGTTAAGAACAGTAGTATTTGACCATAGTATATCAGCAACGTCTTTCGAACGCCCTGTTTTATCCAAGCAGGATGCACTTGACAACGAATTCTTGCAGCCAACAGATGATGGAGTCATATCCCATGCCAATGTCGTTTCGTATCAAACAACTATCGATGAATTATTACAAACGGCGAGGTATTGTACAAAGAAAAGCGAAGAATTGGATGATGACCAACCTAACAATATGTTTAAAAAGATCAAGCAAACCATCTGATGTGCTTTTTGTAATGCAAAATCTCGTAACGACTTGCAAGTTGATAACAGAACAAGTTGAATCTTATGAAAACACCGGCCGTTCAACTGTGGTGACTACAGAAAAGTTGCTTTCTCTGAAAAATCAGTTTTCGACAGCTTTATCAAATTTGTTGACCGCCACCAAGACCCATGCACGGAGTATGGGGATTAGTCCTGTTAGTCTTTTGGATGCAGCAGCAAGTCATTTAACGATCGTTGTTGTCGATCTTGTCAAATCGCTGGGGATATTGAAAGATAGCAGAATATCACAAGGATACGAAGCCATAGCTTTTGACGGGGGAGCTTCCAATCAGAATAATATTTTATCCAAGGAAGAAGCGAGTGGCAACTTGTCAGAACTATCGGTTTGTACCCTTAAAAGAACCCATTGTAGTAATTTATTCATGTTTCAACATAGGCATACTTGAAAACCGAGACTGATCATATCGTAAAGATCATACAACAACTGCTCACTGCATTGCGTTCACCTGGTGAAGGAAAGAGCGTATCCGATCTCATCACTGCTATCGTCACCATTGTAACAGATATCATGGAAATTTGCGAAAGTACATTTGATGCACCCGAATTTCCACAACGACAGCAGACCACATCAGTATTATCCAATCTCCTACATTCCAAAGAAACGCTGCTCTATATCCGTGACAATTCTTTCAATCAATCGCCTGAAACTGCAAGTGCAGCTGCTAAAAGGGACTTGGCTAAAGAAGCATATGAAATTGCCAAGTTCACCAAGGAGCTCATTACTATTTGCGACAGTTTATCTTAAAGAAAGTACACGAACTGATGATCGAACACAAGAATCAGGCTCGGCTTATCGGCGGGATCCCAGCCGAGCTTCTACTTTGAAATGATGACAGTTCCCTGTTCCGTTAAAATAGTAACAGCTAGCAATTTTTTTCCATCCTTGTAGTAAATTGAGATTGTACATGTACCGATTAGCAACAAATTAATTTGGTTCGGATGTGAAAGAGGAAGAGTGTACCTGGGATTTGTTTTTGGAATTTCAGGTCAAGAGCCCCGTTTTGGCGCTCTCCAATTCGACTTATAGGGTTTAATCGTCAAGTCTGTGCCACCGTAGCTCCGCTTGTGTCACAGATATCACTGATGCTAGCGATCGTTGTTCTGCAGTAACACACGTCAAGTTTCCAATGGCGGCAATTTGTTGCAACCGTTTACGCGGTAGATCAAGTTTCATCTCAAGTATAAGATCCACATTGCAGAGTACAATTAGAATCTCATAATCTTTAAAAGGCGTTTCAAGTAGTCAACATATGTTTGTAAATGCAGATGGATAATGACTGTTGATCAGTTACCATATGTTGCAGAACAGGATTTCATCAAATGCGGAGAGTGGCAATGTCGGAACAACATATTATCGGCCAGTAGATATAAAACGGCATTTTCCCTTTTCTTCCTTTTTTTCTTTTCAGTTCCTTTGTTTCTTTTTTCGTTCTTTCTTTCACCTTACTCCACACTATCATCCCCTTTATCTTGTATTATAGAATCTGTTACAATAATTGTGAATGTCCGTTGAACTTATACCTGGTGAATTCTCGAAATTCACAATTGCAATCGCTGTCTTGAGCGGATTCATTGTCATTTTCGGCTTTGTATCAATGTTCGTCAAAGAGCGTCTCTTTATATCAGAAGCATGTAAGTCTTTTTGATCAGATTCTTAAAGTATGTAGAATTGTACTGACTCTAGAATCATAGTTGTCGCTTTGGTCGTAGGCATAATTGCAGGGCCGCTAGTTGCAAATGGATTTAATCCGTATGATTGGAACGACACTGATGAAATCACCAAAGAGATAACCCGTTGTGTCATCGCTATTCAGGTACTAATACCAATAATGATAATTCAATGTTTCAAGTTCTAATGATACGTTTTCAGGTGATGGCTGTTGGGATCGATTTACCAAAGTATATCTCACATTCATGGCTAAAAGACTACGCTTGGCTAATCAATTCTTGATTGAATAATAGGCATTACCTGCGGAAAGAATGGTTAACGTACTTTATGCTGATGATACCTATCATGATCTTCATGTGGTTGGTTAGCGGTCTATTTATTTGGGCACTGATACCGACATTGGATTATGTATGTACCCTTTGTCACCGATTGTTCTCTTAGTATGCTTACTTGACTTTCATTAGCTTAACGCTCTCGTGATTGCTGCATGCGTGTGTCCGACAGATCCGGTACGTATAACGATGCAAAACAAATTTGAACGATCCTAATTTGATTTGATTATAGATTCTAGCAAACTCTGTTGTGAAGGGCCGTTTTGCAGAAAAGCACGTTCCTGCACATATCCGCAATGCACTCTCCGCAGAAAGGTATGAGATATGTCGAACAATAAGGAAACAAATGATTTAATAATAATAATAGTGGTGGTAATGATGGAATGGGATTCCCCTTTCTATTCTTGGCTATATTTCTTATTGGTGAACCTGGAACGGGGAAAGCGATTGGCAAATGGATCTACGAAACATGCCTATTCCAGATTGTGCTATCAATCATTATTGGTGTTGTTGTCGGCTATGTTGCCCGCAAGATCCTACAATGGTCTGAACGCAAGTAAGTTTGTGTTAGTGTCTTGGGTAGGCATGCGCTGAAACTCATGATCGTATCTTGCATAGTCATTTGATTGACAAACCTTCCTTCCTCTGCTTTGCTATTGCACTCGCGGTACGTAATTCGACTGGATCAATAACTGTATATGTGTGGATAGCTCATATATATCTTATAGCTCTTCTTGATGAGTATGACCGGTTTCTCTGGAAGCGATGATGTTCTTGCTTGCTTTGCTGCTGGAAATGCCTTTTCGTGGGATGATTGGTTTCGTCAAGAAACAGAGGAGGCACATTTTCAAGACGTGATCGACATGATGCTTAACTTGGCAGTATTTGTTTACATTGGAGCAATCATCGTGAGTATACCACGTGCAAAGTTGGATATGCTAATAATACTAATGATGATGGTATCTTGTAGCCATGGTCTGATTTTGGAAATCAAGAGTTGGGTCTCACTCCTTGGCGATTGGTTGTTATTGCTATCCTGATCTTGCTTTTCCGCCGCCTTCCTATCGTTGTCGCTCTCAAACCTTTCATGCCAGCCATCAAAACATACCGCGAAGCAGTTTTCAGTGGATGGTTTGGTCCCATGGGTGTTGGTGCAGTTTTCCTTTCGATGATCGCCAAAGAACAAATGGAATCTATATATGAAGAAGAGGTTGAAAAACCAGTTATTATCGATTTGATCAGCCCTGTGGTATTGTTCATTGTACTTGCATCAACTCTGGTCCACGGTACAACGATCCCTCTTTTCCAACTCGGCAAGCGAATCAGAACAAGAACCCTGTCGATTACCAGCACTGGCAGCAACAATGTCGTTCGTTTACCTAAACTTCAGTTTGGTCAACCACTTAATTTTAGACGCAGTCAACCAGAGAATGGTGATCTTGGAGAAAATCCAATTATGAGTGAGACTCAGCGGAATACATTGATCAACACCATTGAGCGCAAAAAAGAAGAAGAGTCAGCAGCATATGCCAGCGACACTGTGGATCACAAAGCATATACAATCGATATTGATGATACAGCAGAAGAAGATTTTCTACCAGGAGACTCTGATGATGAAAGAACGCCGGATGATCATTATGGTTCTTCACAACCGACTGCTCCAAGCAATTCCGAATTACAAGGTATCCGCTTCTTGGAACCTGTAAACCCCCGAGGTGCAATGCAATCCAGTACCAACTTGGAAAAGAACGAGGCATCAGTTTCAAGCGTACGAAGTTGGCTCCGTCGAAACAAAGAAGAAGCTGCGGATGAAAATAATCCAGACACTACATCTTACTCTAGTCCTCTTCGGAATATGTTCCGCCGTAGCAAGAATCCTCAATCACCCGATCAACCATCTAATGACGATGATTTGCCTGTACAACCTCATTCCGAGAAAGAAGCTGAGCAAGTAGCTGACATACCTGGTGTCACGAAAGAACAAGCAGACAAAGCTGAAGAATCTTACCATCGTTCGATCCATCCACGTATTGAGATATGGGAAGAAGATAGCCATATCGTCATTGAGGATACATCAGCTACTGAACCGCCTGCAGTTCTAAGCAAGAACGACCCTAATTGGAAGGAAAAGACAAGAGAGAAAGTCAAGGAACTAGAAAAAGATATCGCGGAATCATCTGCTGACCAAAGCAATAGATAATATGATGGGGATTGTAGCTATAGTGATTTTTGATATCTTTTTAATATTATGTACAATTGCTCTTAGTATGACCATGATTTTATTGACAAATCCACTCGAATGTTCATTATATTTAAAGATAGCAGCTTACAATATAGGATTGTGGGGTAGAGAAGATCAGAGTATAAAGGAAAAGAATAGAAGAGGAAGAGAAATTCACTGATGATGATGGAGGTGAAGGAGAAGCAGGAGGGCAACGATGATGAGGAAGCAAGCGACAAAAATATGGACTACAATAATGATTTCTGAAAAACAACCTCATATCAACCGTTCATCGATAAATCATATCGAGTTTCTTCCTAGTTGGTTCTTGGACCAGTAGCGCTGACAGTCTTTTGTCTTTCTAAGACGCATTATGAAATGTGGTGTGTGGTGGAATGCAGTTATTCCGCAAATGGCAGTCATTGGGGGGTGGGTGGAAATCAAGTATCCAACGAAATTGGTTGTTGCGCTTTTCGAAACGACGCTATAAAAGCTGACGACGCGCAGCAGTCGTTCTTGCTCTTTAGCTTTCCAGTTGTTCGTGAAACACGCTTCATCTGAAAAGTGTGGAAGGTATCTGCAGTTTTCTTTTTTGCCCAGGAGTTTAGCTGTAGATGACGGTCCATTTTCAATTGGCTGTATACATTGGTTCAGTATTGGGAGTGGTTAGTTATCACTTAATGCAGCTATCGATGGGGCTTCAGATTGCTGCCCTTCATTTGGCTGTATACATTGGTTCAGTAATGGGGCTGGTGAGCTATACTCAATTGTAGTTCATTGTCTTTTCGATTGTGAACTTGTACTTGAGTTAGATGCTTTCATTTTTTTCTTTTTTAGGTTATCAATGGCAACAATAATGGCCCTCCCTCGTTTATCCCTCAACCTATTCTTACAAGATTGAATCAAGGGCTAGCTCATGGGTTAAGAAATAGCCATTCCACAGCAATGATCCCCACTAACAACACGCAATACAATTCATTCTTTGGGTTGTCAAATAAACTATATTGATCGTTCAAATACATATAAATCTTCCAATCATTAACTTGCAGCTGACTAAGGATTGCTTCAATATGCTGCTCCACGTTTGCTACTGTTGTAAAGCGAGTGGATATAGAAGGATGGAACTTGGGTGCGGATTCTGTTAAAAGAAAGGAGTGTTGCTTTTTTTGCATGAGCTCCGAGTGCTTTCTCTTTCTCAATATGAATAGCGAAGATAATAGTTACCCAGGCAACCAAACCACACCAGAAATACACCATAGCTTCTTATCTCGCCATGTACCGACTCAAGTATCGAATTCACGAAAGCTATGCTATCGACATCGACCTGATTTAACGAGGAGACGCATGCCTGATTCGTTTAATTTTCAAGATGTGCAGACAGTGAGTGCAGCACCTTGTACAAGAGCATTGAGAACTTATATTGACTCGTTATAGCAAATGGAGAGACTACCAACATCAGATAAAGCAGCGATTACACATATCTGGTCATTATTCTCTGCAGCACCAGCTGAACAACGTATTCTTATATTGAAAGGACTTCTATCAACATGTTGTATGCCACAACTATCATTTCTGTATGATGAGATCAAGCCATTATTACGAATTGATTTCAGCTCAATACTTCCACACGAGTTATCGTTACGCATATTCTCATACCTTGACGCCAAATCGCTTTGCCATGCTGCTCAGGTTTCACAATCATGGAAGTCGCTTGCAGATGATGATGCACTGTGGCACAGGATGTGTGAACAGCATATCGACAAGAAATGTACAAAATGTGGATGGGGACTACCTTTACTCGATAAAAAGCCAAAAAGACGAATAACAGATGGGCTTGGTGAAAGTGCATCTCTACACACCGCATGTGGATCTGATACACAAACAACTTTATCTGCACCAAAACGAGCCAAATTGGAAAGTAGTGTCTCTGTGGAAGCATTTGAAGGTGTTTTATATCCTACCGAGAAACATTCACCATCAGTACCAAGAGTTAAGAGAAGACCATGGAAAGAGGTGTACAGTGAACGACTTATGGTGGAACGTAATTGGCGTCAGAATAACTACAGCATGCGCATCTTGCAAGGACATACCGATGGAGTAATGTGCGTTCAATATTGCGACTCAAATAATGTCGTGATCACGGGATCTTATGATAAAACGGTGCGTGTATGGAGCCTAGAGACTGGAGAGGAGTTACGGCAATTGACGGGACACACACGGTGCGTAAGAGCATTACAATTCGACAATATGAAATTAGTTACTGGTGCAATGGATCACACATTGAAGATATGGGATTGGCATACTGGAAAATGTATACGAACACTCGAAGGACATAGAGGAGGTGTGCTTAGTCTACATTTCAACTCACGTGTGCTTGCAAGTGGATCAACCGATTGCACTATCCGCGTATGGAATTTCCAAGCCGGTGAATGTTGCACATTGACCGGTCATACAGAATGGGTTAATTCAGTGCGTATTTGTCCAAATGATCAATTGCTGGTATCCGGTAGCGATGATTCGACCATCAGAATATGGGATTTGCATACACGGTCTTGCGTCAAGGTTTTACAAGGACACGTTGGCCAAGTACAAATTGTATTATCCAGTCCAAAAGGTTTCAAACATCGACTTGGCACAGAAGTCATACCATCACAAAATGCTCAAGATACGGTCAATCGCAGCACCACAAGCCGTCAATTTCCATTTAGACCTGCATGCGCGTCAGAAGAAGGTGGTCAACGAGGATCTACAGCACAATCAACTGATATAGTTCCTGGTTCTTTATCCGATGCACCAATTATTGTTTCAGCAGCTCTGGACAACACAATCAAGTTTTGGAACTTTACTGGCACTTGTCTGCGTACTCTTTTTGGTCATGTTGAAGGTGTCTGGACATTGGCTTTCGATAATCTACGCGTTGTATCCGGCTCACATGATAGAACAATACGTATTTGGGATATGGAAAGCGGAAAATGCATGCATGCTTTGGAAGGACATAGTGGTCCTGTTACTGCTGTGGCTCTCGGGGACACTAAAATTATATCTGCTTCTGACGATGGTGAAGTACGCATATGGGATTATGGCGCCAATCATTAGTATATATTGCTAGCTCATGTTTTTGAAATAATTTTATCTATCATCCATTGTATAATTCATCCCTTCGATTAAATGATTCCATAAGTCCTGCATTATTTTATTTAGAATAAACTGTTTGGATATGTATACTAAAGGATAAAGCCGATAGTGATTGATTGAACTGAATGTGATGTGCATCAGTATGCTGCCGGTAATGCAAACTTTGTAAGGTCCATCACCGGCGTTAGCTATGTTGAAAGAAATGGAGCATGTTAGTATATGGTCCATCAAACATATGGTCGTCATGATGATGAATGAGAATAGGATAACAATGAAATGCTAGACATAATCAGTATACACTTCGGCTTTCATTCACAGGAATAATATCCACTACAGTACACAAGGCAATCAAGGAGTCATAAACCTACAACAAATGCTTGACTTGTACGTGTCAAATAATCAAGGGTGCCCCAAGGATCTGCAGGCTGCCACTTCTTTTCTCCGCCAATGCAATCATCTTCAACTTCAACTCGAAATTCCTCCCCAATGAGCTCCCATATCGACACGTTGACTACATCATAATGTCCCATGGCTACTCCGCTACACCATGATACTTCTTTCATTGCAAACTATCGACTCTCGAAACCAGACAGGCCACCATTATAATTATCACCACGGGCTGTGTCAATTCTGACACGTGCGGGGCTGGGAATGGTTCAAGAATATCCGGGGAGGTAAGTGAGAGGTAAAGGGGTATATAAAATAGAAAAGGTTCCACCGGTAGTGAGAAATACAATCAATAAACGATCAAATATAAATGAGAAATGAACACTGTAGCCTGATAAATCAACCTGCAATGAACAATCGAAAAGATAATCAAAGAGAGGGAATGTGTGGGTGTAAGGGTACAGTCGAGTATAAGGTATGAATAATCTAAAGGATAAAAGGATTCTAGTTCGCACAGTAGTCAACGACCAGCAATAGAAATCAATAGTCTTCAATCTTCGGCTTCAAGAAGCTTGTCATTCTTTATTCAATGATAATTCTAATTTATATTGGATGATTCTTCAGCAAGATATTGATGATGATAATATTGTAATTTGTGCGTGTGTGTGTTCTTGTGTCTTAGTGTGTCTAAATAATAAAATTGATCATGGTGCATGTACAAGGAACAAGGGAACGATATCAGTGATAAGGGGAACCATGAACAATCATGTTTATCAATGACGTGTCGAAATGTCAAGGTGCGATCGTGGTGCTGTTGTACTGTATCAATGTAAACTTGTGAATGTATAACTTAATTAAAGTGCAATGAGCTGAAAGTAAAGTCGTGAAGGTCAGAAAGAATCAGTGAATAATAAAAGTGATGAGTAAAAGGAAAAGCCATGTAAAGAAACTATTGACAGGGAATAGGTAAACAGGGAAAGCAATAAACAAGTAATGACGTGAGCAAGGTGTGGTGCATGAAACGGGGACAGCGGGGATTCCAAAAAGGGGAAAGTAAAGGAGTGTGAGGGGAACAGCGTGAATCGTCAAAATACATCACATGGAAAGCACCATCAACGTGATGACGTCATAAAACTTGCCTCCTGCTCCTCCTCCTAGCCCCCTCCTAGGCCTTGTGTAGTAGTAATTTGGTTTATCATAGGACTTCAGAAGTGTCAATTCCAGGTAGAAATTATTGGTTATTGGTAGTTTATGGGTTTATAGTGCGGGAGGCGAAAGCTCGATTCCACCAAAATTGGTAATCGAAACCTATGGTGATGATGACTATTGAGGTCCGTGTTGCTGATTGCGGCTTAACAACCCGCTTCCATGCAGATACCAACTCATCTACTGAACCATATGTTTCTCGCTTCAAGTGCTACTATCGTGAGATTTTATTGGCTTGCCCTGGTAGGCTGTGTCGTGATCAAGGTGGCTATAAAGCAAAGTCAGAACAATTGTCGTAGGTCATGTGATCCGTTAGTGTCATTTTGCCTTGTTGGCAGTTTTGTCATAGCTCGTAGGTGTCGTAGCAACATAATAGAACTTCTTGATCGGCATTATTCTTTTGGCACAGTTATCT
>PTRB01000254.1:0-29496 GCA_025094155.1 Lichtheimia hyalospora FSU 10163
GTGTTGTCCACAATGATAATGGGAGTAGGATAACAACGACAAGCTAGAAATGAGCACGCTCAATACACAGGTCAGATTTCATTCACAGGAATAATATCCACCATGATACACACCAAAACTTGAGTAAGCAACCAAAGGATTATGATAGAGGAAAGAGATGTGTGGGAGTAAAGTAGGCGACAACATTCTTTATATGAACGTTGTGGGCGTGTGAATATATATGCTCACAAAGAAAGGCAAGGGGGATGTTGCATGGCTTGATTAATTGGGTGGTCAAGGTGTGATTGATTGTTCATGTATAAATCAATAGATGGTAATGATATCCACCATCGAACAATGACATTTATTTGCAATCACAGTATTTTCTATATTCATCTACCATTTGCTGCTACCATAAACACATTCCGTTTATAAAGAGAAATGTCATTGTCAGGGTGCGACAATTTTGGCTTGTATTGCGTTCCTAACACAACATCCGTTGGCTCCACTTCCCCTCGTTCAGATATGGTTGGTCATCCCAAACCGCGCTCTTATTTTCAGATTTTCTGGTTCTGAATCTTCTCAAAACGTGCAAGAAAAGGAAACAGGCATCTTGAATCAAGGGTGGTAAAACAAACTTCTGAAGAGTTCCATACCGAAGGAGCAGGGCGGGCACCAACCACATCATCACCCGGTTCAGTATCGCCAACATTCCGAATAGAGTACCCCCACTCCACTTCGAGCTTTCCACAATAGCTGAACCCCTTTACAAGCCCAAGGATAGCAATACTGAGCTATAGAAGCCCTTGCAATTCCATCATTATCACACAAAGATAGCTTGTAATAAACCCATTGTTTAATTCATTTTAACAGCCAACTAATGCTCACTCACTTTGTAACTAAACTGACACTATGTATTGTATCCTGTAATGCACGCAGAACCGCAGGCTCAACATCTTCGGGTATCTCCAAGTAGGATATAGGACATGCGAGTAAGCTTAAAAGATTTGCTGATGGACAGGATATCTTTGATAGTCCTAAACGCTTCAGTTTCTTAAGATTGCGCAATATAAATAGTTGATCACCATCAATAGCTTGTCCCTCCAAGAATAAGTGTTCCAAGTCTCTGCAGTTGTTTACAAGTTGCTCAATAAACAAAGTGAATTGCTTGTGAATGTCATCACCCATGGAAATCAAATATAGGGAATGCAAGCGTGGTAGATGAGCGAGAGAAAAGATCCAAGGTTGGGTGTCCATTGGATGGTCAATATAGATAGTGAACTTTTCGAGATAGGAACGATCCCCTAAGCGTACATGACAATCGAGCATTCGACGTAAAGCAGGTTCATCATGATTGCCATCAGGTACTCCCAATAGTAACTCTTCAAGAAACATCCGTTTCGATAAAGCGTCAAAGATGGCACCATGGGTCGCAGCTGACAAGTGAAGAGTGACTGATTTCAAATAAGGCGCATGTCGAATCACCCATGTACAGAAAGGAATGACATAAGGTTCATAGGCTGTGAAGGAGAGTTTGTGGAGCTTGTTGAAGTGTTGACTGCAATCATCCAACTCCTGATGATCCACACCATCCAAAACACCTTTGAAAGTAAATGATTCAAGCGTTTCCATATGGGGCATCATCAATGACATGACATGATGCACAGAGTAAATATTGACACCAGAGCTATCGATATGTAGATTCTGAAGTCCTTTTGGATTAGATTGTTGGTTTCTTGGTACGTCAATCCTAGAACATGGTCCAGAACAGCAGCATTCCAGTCTAGTCAACGAAGAGCACAAGTTTTGTATGGATTCCAGTGCGTGTGAATCAGTGCAGGGAGATATAGCAAGTGACTGTAATGATTTCAAGTGAACCAAGATGTTGGATAGGTTGGCATTGGTGAACTCGGGGAAGGTATTGTCCAGCATTAGATCAATGACATTGGAGTATTCTTTTGTTGGAGGTGTTGCAATGTCCAAATAGGATGCATGAATTGAGATGATATTGGGGCAGCTTTCCAGGATTGACTTGAACTGAATAGGTGAATCACCTCTTTGATCGATGGTGATGTGAGTGAGATGACTCCCAATCGAATTCTTCAGTGCTGCAAGAAATGGCTGTGAATCCATTCGTGCTAAAGTAATCAATCATCAGTAAACCGATGCGTGTATTATACTATTTTGACTACTCACACATATTATTATGCAGGGTTTGAGTTTGTAAGACCTTTAATTGCTTGAGAGAATCGAAACTGACATCTTGTGGTAAAAGATCACCAATGTGTGCTTCACGGCAGCAATCCAAAAGTGGTAATAATTTGATATGGGGTCCAAGGCTGATCAAGGTGTCACGGCCATAACTACAGGCACATGCCGTTTCCACACAATCTGACTGTGTGATACGATCACGCCAAACACGACACACTTTAATGTACTCTCCAAGGTTCTCTTGTAGCAACCTGGGAATAATATTCTTGACCACGGTATCCAATGGCAGCTTACTGATAAAGTCAAGTCGTCTATCAGCTGCATACTGTGCAGATGTTCTCGCACGCACCAGTTTGTGATATCCAGCATCACCACGAGGTACCATTTTTAGCCCATGATCATACACATCTATGGCTGCACGTTGTCGTCCTTGTTGCATATACACATTGCCGGAACAAAGATAACCAAGCGAACAAGACGGTGCAAGCATTTGCATTGCTGCTGCATCATTAAGCGCACTGTCGAAATGAGCACAAGCCGCGAGTGCGTTGACACGATCGTTCAACTGTAATAACAATGCTTGTAAAGTGTCTCGGATCATGTTGGTGCTCTCTTCAATCGATACATCATTGTTTGCGTGAATGGTCCTTAGAATGGGGTGGTGGCCGATTTCATTCATGGTCGAAAGTGATAAAGTCAAGATTAACTGACTTTGGGTTTTAATAGCGAGATATGTGATGATGCATAATCTTTGACCTTGACACAATTACGTACTTGAATGACAACAATATGATCCAATATATACTCTCTTTCTCTCCACCCCACCCCCAATCATCACGCACCATGATATGCACTTTCGATCCTTTCCCTCTCGAGCAATTCCAAAAAGAATAATTCACGTATTGATCAAATAAATAAATGACAAGAATGTGTGATTGTAATGCGATATATACACAAGGGATGGTATGTAGTTTCATTATTCATTTGCGTTGGTAGATGCAATGGAGTTGTGTCGGGATTGTGATCTGCGTAATCGTTCAAGCTCACGCTTCAATGCGTCATTCTCTCGAGCAAGCTTTTCTCGTTCCCGGTTGGATGCAGCTAGCATATGTTGTAAATGTTCCTAAAAAGACACCATGAGTGACACAATCTACAATATCCTAATGCATCACTTACCACGGAGCCACCATAATGTTCAGAAGAAATGGATGTATAGGATCGTGCTCTATAGAAATAGAGATGAGTACAAGTAGGATGCTGAATAGAAAACGTTCATACCTTGACAAATGTTCATAATCACCACCCCCAATGCGTTTCCCATCACCACCACCGCGAGTGGATCTTTGTTTGATAGCATCTCCAGCTGATATATTAAGACCCGCCATCATGTCTTGAATCAAACCTTTTTGTGCATCCATTTGCTTCAATAATACTTCCATTTGTGAATAAACCGCAGGCACTCCTCCGTGATCAAGAAATCGTGCTGATTGGTCTCTCGATAAAGTCGAGCATGGGGACATGGTGGGAGATGAAACATTAGAACTTGGGGTATCATGATAGCCTAAACAAGGCACTATAAGCACAAAAACCTTATATCCATATGTGCACCTTACCTTCTGCTTTTTCATTGGCAACAACAGCAGTACTTGTATTACCACCTGTCAATTCAAATCGACCTTTTTTGCGACATTCAGGAGACATGGTGGTAGAATCACATACAACTTGTTCTTTGCTGCTGGTACTGGGTTGCTGTTGCTGTTGTTCCTTTTCAACTGAGAATCGACTCGACCTGTGTGTTGGGGTCATACTGGAGGAGGCAGGCGATGGTTCACGTGACATGGGTGGAGCATCAAACTTGACATGCGTATCACTTGGTCCATGCACGGATGACTGATGGGATGCAGTTCCTGGTTTATGTTGCACCTCGAATCGGGATCTTCTTTCTAAAGTTCATGTTAGTACACTTTTTACTTGTTTTAGCATGAATACTTGCCACTCTGTAAACTATCTTGACTGGAAACTCGTGACACAGGTAAAGGTCGAATATCATGTGATTGTTCTTGATCATCTCCAGGTGCAGTTGTACTTTGTTGATTGACACTGAATCGACCACGTTTCACTTCTTGTGGAGGAGGAGCACTCGAAGATGCGGAAATGCCTAAACCAGTGGGTACTTCATCTGGCGTATTGCTGATAGGTGAAATGTAAGGTGAACCAGCAGAGGATGGATGGCTGTTTTCATCGAGATAGGCTGGTGATGTGGAACGTTGTATTGATGATACTGATTGGTGATGATCACTCTCACTCTTACTGTTGCCATCCTCTACCACAAACCGTGACTTTTTCGAAGGAGCAGGTGCTGCTATTTCAGGTGATGTTGTTTTTGATTCTAAAGTTGGAGACGATGATGTGGGTTGTTGTTGATGTGGTTGTGGAGGATTGCGAACAACGACTTCACCAAATGTGATATGCTTCTTTTTCTCTTCAGTACCCGAAGGAGGTTGTTGTTGCTGCTGTTTGCTGTCTGCTGTGGCTGTTGCAGGGGTATCGAAATCCCATTGTTCAGTAGCTTCCACTGACACTTGTTTCTGAAGGACCTTCTTATGTGGGCGCTGTTCCAATGGAGGTACACGTGATAATACTGTTCTCACTAGATACTCCTTCTTTTTGGCTTCCTTGAAAAAAGGATGATGCAATAACTTTTCGGCTGAAGGTCTAATGTATTTTTTCATATTAGTCATGATAAGCATACATTATAGATTATATCCATACCTCTTGCTCGGATCTTTCTGTAGACACATGTCAATCATTTCCTTGAATGTCTTGGAATACTTGTGTTTGGTATTGTCACGATCCAAAGTAGGTGGATCATTTGATAAGGTCATCATTAATACCTACATTATCACATGGTAAGTCAATCCGAATGTCCAAAAAACACATATCCTTCATTACCTTCATGGGAGGATATTTTGCAAAGGGAGCATGACCTGTAGCCAATTCAAGGGATGTAATACCGAAACTCCATATATCTGCCTTATAATCATATCCTGCTTGTTCCATCACTTCGGGTGCCATCCAACATGGCTAAAAAAAAACATGGAATGAATGATCAATTCATCGTTGGATAATTGTTAATACTTACTGTTCCCACAAAGGTCTTGCGTAGTTCATTATTCTCAGTCAAAGAACTGGATACTCCAAAGTCAGCCAACAATACAGCACCATGATTGTCCATCAATAAATTTCCGGCCTTCACATCACGATGAATGTGTCCATTCTTGTGCAAATATAACAATCCTTCAAGAGCTTGCCGCAAGATCGTCGCAATAATCGCTTCCTCAAATCCATCACGAAAAGCTGTCTTCATAATATCCAGACATGATCCTTGAAAAAGTCCTCTTAATCATTATGAACCCACATAAATATATACATCCAATAACTTACCACCTGCAAGATAAGGAGTGACGATATACAATTTGGATCCAGATACAAATGAGCCATACACTTGAAGTACATTGGGATGTTTGGATAATGCCATCAATGCAGTTTCTCGCTACATAGAAAAAGTTAATAGATCATCTCTCGTCATGTAGAACGCACTTACACGAAGTTCGTCAATTTGATTACGTTCAAACATATCGAGATCAATCATCTTAATAGCCACAGGTTTCTTGGTTGGTTTATATACTGCAGCATATACCACGGCTGATGATCCATATCCTATACATCATGTCACCTTGGTCAGAATCACTAGAGATCAAGCTACTCTTTTTTCTTTCAACATACCGATCGGTTTGCCAAGTTCAAAATCTTCTTCTTTCATGGCAGCATTGGTTTCTGCAATATGACTCAAACATGACGTTGATACGTTGCCAACATGAGTTGAGCTAGAGGAACTGGTTGGATTTTCGTGGAAAGAAGACATTCTCATTTGTAAAGCGTCCATGGCACTAAAGGATCGTCGAGGCGTGTGAGGTGTGCTGGGTTCCGATCCACTTGTTCCAGGTGTTGTTGCAGTTGTTACGCCAAGATGAGGTCTTGGCGAGTTTTGTTGTGACATTAAAGTGCAACTCCTAGCAAGGAGGGGTGGAAAAGGGTGGAAAAGGATTCAATAATAAAAAAAGAGACTCGTTTGATTTTGTTTGGACCCGAACGGTTTGATTGGCAGTGTGACACAAATGCTCTCAGCGTTTTCTACCCAGATAACCACTTCGTTAGTGCATCAATGAAATTCACACTATACTTCCCCCTCCCCTTCTTTAATGTACTCAAAGGTGTATGCCTATGTTGCATGCTCTTCAGCTATATTATATCATTCACTTTTGACATATATCGATGATGATAACGTTACTTCAAATATGATCATCTTCCTTCACTAGTCAAGTTGTGAAAGTGTTGACAACAATAAAACTTTATTTATGCTGACGCAGCTTCCCTGTGTTCATCCTTCTCACTGATCCGTACATACTAGTGGATTGATCTTTCCGATTATTACACACAAGCAAGCGTCTTCCATCCCCATCCAAGATATCCCCATGCCAAAAGTTCCCGCAAGGTATTTGATCACATGGATGATTATAACTGTTGATGATTATGATGCTCACTTAGTTTCATTCAAATGTACATCTTGCTCTTGGAGGATATCATTCTTCTTTGAGAGTGATTAAATGCCAGGTTGCGTAATTATTATCATGCATGATTGGAAAATTCAACCTAGATGACACAAGTGAATTTCCTTATGCGCTACTTCAAGTCCGGATAACATTGACCCTTAAAGATAGGTATTGATTCCACTTGTCGGTTTTCCTCTTGTAACATATCACTAAAGTCTCCAACCATTTACTTGAAAGTACCATCCGTGTATTACTGCAAGTGGTAATGTCCCTTCTTGTTGATAAATGGAGATCACTTTTGCATCCATCTTCGAGTCTAATACGGACAGTATATTCTCATGCATCAGTGTCTCACTACATACTTTGACCTTGTTGACTTTATATGACATCATTGGATTCTATTCCTGCTCAAGTTATGTGTTATCTTCATTCCAATGTTGTTGGAAAATCAATAAATTGATGCATCATATGCTAATATCTTGGCGAGAAAAGAAAGACATGAACCATCTGTGAGCTTTCGTGGTGACCTTCAAGAAGCCTGCAACACATTGCACTTGGTGCCATTACTCTGGAAATCTACAAGGAAACCATCCTCACAATAGAACACACGTCGCTCTTTATTGTATCATAAAGCCATTACCGAGGACGCATTAGCTAAAAAAACCTTTCTAGTTTCAATAGCATAGCTATTACCCTGCTAGTTCAAATAAAACAGCAACAGGGTTATAGATCATTAAAGTATCTGATCCATTGAATGCGTTTAACCATTGCAGAGGAGAGCTGGGAGAACAGGGAAATAAGTAAAAGGAGATACCCAACGACATTGACATGTTGCAAAAGAGTACATGAAGGAGCATCACATGTTGTAGTAACGTACAAATTCTCAAAGAAAGGGAAAGGATGGCTGTTGCTGCATAATTCAAGTGTCACGAGCAGTGGCAATAGAAGACAAAGTGTTGGTGTTGCCGCTGCATCAAATCGTTCGATTCACGTCAACAAAATAAAGGATGCCATCCATTCGCATGAATAAGTTAATCTCTTGTACAACGTTCCATTACACTGCAAATAATAAAGCACATGATGACCACGCATGCATCCACTCTCTCACAAAGGTTGATGTGCATTACCACTGCTTGCTGTCACTTGCTTTAAGAAAGATCAATAATCTAGTTTTTTATGATCCACACAACTTGGTATTCTAGAGAGCATGAAGGAAATTGACTGTATTCTATATAATACAACACTGCATATTGTCTTCATATACAAGGGTCATATGCATACTTTGACCATGTGATGGACATATAAAGGGTATTGGTAACAATTGGTGCTTTGAGAAAGTTGCTGTTATTGCGAACTATCCTTTTCTCCTTTCTTACCAGAGAACAGCATACGTTCGAAACCTGGTTGCTTGTGGATATAACTTTCCATGTACTTGGTGTCGGTAATGGTGTCAAACGCTTCAAACAGATCTTGCTTAAATCCTTTCATGGAGAATGACTACCATGCCATCATCACAACGAAGTCTACCACTTGAAGGCTGGGTGTTGCACGATCGGAATGCAAACCATGCCTTTTCCGGGGGATGCGGGGGTGCAGTTAATACAATATGCCACAGCGAAACCGATTGGACGGGCAAACTATGTTGCCATGTGTGAATCGTTATTCCGATAAACCTACTTTGCTAAAACTATTTACCCACATGGATAACCCGTACAAAGAACTCCACCACTCCACGTCAGGTCATTGAAAGATGATAATAATGTCAAGCCAATATGAATGACATATTATGGATTGGCTAATAAAGATCTGAAAGTATTACTTGGGCTGGTTATCTTAGCTAATCAAAAAGCAATGAACTGAATCGTCATCACGGAGCAACAATGCGCTATTCCGAAACCAGCACAGCTGTTGCACACACAAAAAAAAAGACATAAAAGGAGAAAAATTACGATCTGCAAAAAGTGGAATCAATCCAAGACACCCTGCGACCATGGACAGCATCATTGATAATGCCAAATTGTACATTGTTCCTCTTTTTACAAGCGAACAAACGCAACGTCTCATTCATCGACACCGGGTATCGATTTCTGCAGCCGTCACTTTGATCACTACATATGCACTATATACCTCCATCACTACAGTGCCTCGCAAATTGGCTCATATCCCACATCTCGGATTTTTTGAATATATGAAAGCCATGATGGATCGTAAATCCATTGATGAGGTATCCAAGGAGTTGACAATTCCAGCAGGGAACAAGTCCGATAGCGGATTGTATGTGGTGAGTACCCCTTACTCCCTAATACATTTTTCATCACAAAGATTCACATACAGCAATCATAGCGCTTTGACAGAGATGGATGGACTATCCATGTCGTTCGCCCAGAAGCTGCAAAGAAGCTCTTATTCAAAACAGGTAAGGCAACTATACCGTATCGCCAAAAGCGTATCGACCGCTCAACTGCTTGCTTTAAAAAAGACATATTTCCAAAGGCGGATCGATCACACACATTTGGTACATTGTTTGGCCGTATGCTTGGCACACGTCATATTGGCAGTCTTACTGGAGCTCCATGGAAAGCTCACCGAAAGGTAAATATGATAACTGGATCCATATCCCTGACTCACCTTTTTTTGGCATCAAGATTGCCAATCCTGCTTTTCATGGAACAATGCCAGTCAAGATGTTTGGTCAACTTGGAACCAAACTTTTCAATGTTATGGATGATCTCTGCAAAGAGGGTCCTATTGATATTCACGATATGACAGAACGATGGACCTTGGATGCATTAGGTCTCGCTGCGTTTGGTAGGTGATGGTGATGAGGCATGTTTTCTTGAATCCACAGCTTAACTTAATATGATTATGTAAAGATTTTGACTTTAACGCCGTCAGCGACACGAATAGCGAATGGGTGATCCGCTACAAGACCGTCATGTCTGCCACATTTGAGCCATTATATCTGATGCTTCCAAAACTGGATACTTGGTTTCTTCCTTTGAATGCGGGACGCAAGCAAAAGCATGCCGAGTGCGATAGTCTTCTCAGTATGATTGATGATATCATCGCTACTAAACGCCAGACACTAAAGAACGTGAAGCAATCCATTGACCAAGAGGAGGAAAAAGATTTGCTGACAATGATGATCGAAGCTGAAAAGTCAGGACAAGGAATTATGTCTAATGAGGAGTTGCGTGTAAGAATTTTTGTGTGATTGTTCCACTCTATGTTACTAACTTGATGTAGAATAATATGGTTGTCTTCTTCATTGCTGGACACGATACGACAGCGAATGCACTAGCAACCATCACCTACGAGTTTGCTGTCAATCCAGTAAGTCGAAGATAATACAAACATCGTCTCGTATATAATAACAATGATGATGTAGGATGTACAAGCAAAGGCACGTGAAGAAGCGATCCGTGTATTGGGAGATGCACCTGAGGATGTTATCCCCACTGCAGAACAATGGAGCCGAATGCCTTATATTCATCAAGCCATCAAGGAGGTATATATGCAGACAATGATGCATTGGAATGTTGCAAACACTTATCATTACCTGTCATTTTAGAATCTCAGAGTTCACCCTCCTGCTGCATCCACTTTGGCACGTACCACAACACAAGATACCGAGCTCGCAGGCACGTTTATACCAAAAGGATCTAAGCTGGTACTTGATATATACGAATTGCACCATAATCCAAAGGTGTGGAATTCTCCTGAAACTTTTAGGCCGGAGCGCTTCGAATCTGGTGGTGAAGCTGAACAATTAGCTGGCCAGGGTATGCCCTGGTTGCCCTTCATGTAAGTTTCAAACGGCTCTTTCTTTATTTGAAAACGGCATCATGCTAATAGAGCCCTATAACAGAAACGGCCAAAGACAATGTCTGGGTATGAATTTTTCGTTGGCTGAGCAACGCACCCTACTACCTATGCTATGTAAGTCATCCAACCACTGGTTCATGCCAAGGTTTCCTTCTTAACTTTCCGTATCCAAATAGTGAGAAAATACGAGTTGAGCCTTCCTGAAGACTCTGTTCATAAGAACGGATTAAGCACAACAGGCCTTGCATTGGGTGTTCGACCAGATGACTTGAAGATTGTATTCAAACCGCGTTATTAATAAAGAATAGACTGTTGGCTTTCACTTTCTTCCCTTCAGGGGATACCATATTCCTTGTGTGGACTTTATGATCATTAACACGGGATTTATTTGTACAATGTTCAAAGTGAATATCTATAGGGTAAAGGTTCTAACTGACAAGCTGTCCAAATCTGGTGGTAGAGGTGTGTCAGTTGCCAATGCTAAAATAATGGGTGTTGTCAACACGGCGATCGACCACTATAATGGGTACCTGATCTCCCACCCAGCATTATATAAAGAACTCGTGTAACGTTAATACTTCCTCCACTGATTACAGCCATTGCATATGATTTCGTGCGACCGTGAGAGAAAACTAGAGAAAAGATTGCTCCATTCACACTTGTAGACACTAACTTTTTCTTTTTCCTTTTATTCATCATCATCTTTTACCTTCCTTAACACCCCCATCCCATTCCTACTACATAAAATGCACTTTTGGTTGCATTTATTTATATCCTCTTCTTTCCTTTTCCGAGGGCTTTTGGCTCAAAGTTGTACCTATGGTCCCAACCGCACCGAATTTACCCCAGTTCTAACAAACGATCGTGTGTACATTGTTGGCGGCAGTATGGTAATAACCGGGTCAATGAAACTCGATGTCTTTCTTTAAGCACTGACACTAGTACGAAACTTTAGGAATCGGCTGATATTTACAGTCTCGATCTATCCAATGGACTCGACATTAACTGCCCCTACTGGGTCAGCCGTAACAATGTACAAATCAACAGTCAATTTGGGCCGTTCATGTATGGTGTTGCATATCCAGCAAGCAGTGGAGACACAAGCGAAACGCTGTATGTACAAGCTGGTGATGGTGGCACAGATGTAATGACCAAACTTGTGGAATACAATGTTTCTGGATCTTGGCGTGCTCGTGAGTATTATCATATGGATGGGGATGAATCATCAACGCATTAATCCATTCTGTTTGTTACAGCCCCTCTCTCTGGTGGATCACCTAAACCTCGTGCTGCCATGTCAGCCACCATCAACTCCACAGGCACTGCATTCTATTATGGTGGTCGTGCTCGACAAGGTTCAGATACAGATTACGTGAGTCGCCGACTATCATTTCAAATCAAGCAAGTCATTATTGATCATCTCTTGTTTTAGTTTGATGATTTTTTCACCTTCGATACCAATACGGCTTCTTGGGGATGGCCAGAAATCACCTATGGTTGGGGAAAAGCACCAAAACGCTATGGTCATTCAGCTACACTAGTGTATGTTGATTCATCTGATATGGCAACAACCATGTATTCATACCAATCGTCTTTTGTATAGGGGAGATAAGTTGTTTGTGTTTGGTGGAGCAGTAGCGTTGGATCCCTCATCCAAAATGTATGCAGACTTTGAAAGCGTATTAGGCAAGTGCAACACCACCACCCATTATGAAATACTCTGAACTGATGAATGATCCACATATTGTAGTATTCGACACCGTCGAAAATACAGCATTAAGTATGGCAACTATTGGCGATATCCCCCCAGCTCGTTACGGGTAAGTCATTTCTTCGTTGTCAAATGTATCACTTTGCTTATATGCCTATTACGATGATCAATGATAGATTCTCTGCCACCCCAGGTAAAAACAGCTGGTTACATGACTACTTTGACTTGAGCGCTAATGCATCATTGCTTGATAGCTCCCGATGGCAAATCGATTGTCGTATTTGGTGGTCTCAACACATCAGCATCCGGTTTCGATAGCTCTCAAGATGTGTTTGTCTTGGATACATGTACATTATCTTGGTCCAAACCAGAAGTCAAAGGTGATGCGCCTGTTGCACGTGCAGGTCATGGTGCGATTACTTATGGCCAGTACATGCTTGTCATGCTTGGTAAGAAAAGAATGATAACTTTATTACTAGCGTGTTCACATCATATCCATCATACAGGATATTACGATATTTTCCAATACCAAGACCAAAGACGACCTTTATTGACGAACAGTATTGGAATTCTCGATATGAAATCATGGGAATGGGTCGACAAGATCTCACATCAAGATGATCCTACTCACTACGACAGTCCTGGATGTTCATTTTCTTTCCCTAATTTCCCTTCTGATACGAGCAACTATGGTGGTGACCATCCTTTGATATATGATCCAACAGTCATTAGCAATCCAAACAAGTCAAATAATGGTGCACGTAACAAAGGGCTAGCCATTGGTTTCTCGCTTCTAGGGGCATTGCTGATTGTGTTTGGTGTTTGGTGGTACATGCGTCGTCAGCGACGGAAGGCTCGTGCACTTAATCCACGTTGGTTACCAGGCGCTGTGACCTCTCAACAAAACAACAACGATTATCCACTTTTTGTATACCAGGATATGGAAGGCATGGCAGCATCCAATGAGAAGATCAAGCGTTATGGCGAAGGCATGCGTACGAGTACCAGCAATACATATACAGCTTCTGACCACGCTCAATGGGAACGTTCGCTTGATATTGACAGTGAACAACCTGAAGATGGAAGAGCCATGTCGAGACATATGGATGTATGGGAACGTATGCGAGATCTCCACGGCCAGCACAATGAACAAGCTCAACAAGGGAAAAAGACCGATAACCAACCATCGTTTAGTTTAATATGAGAGATCTGGTTATCTCAAATATTGCACATAAATCTGTAATCCTTAGTGTAATGGCACATTTGTTATTTGACTGTATAAAATGTGAATCATTCAGTTTTCTGATGTGTACGATTTGATCCTTTATTTGCTTATCTCCCCCCCCCCACTTCCATTTATTTGCCATTCTTAAATCATCTCACTATCCATGTAGACAAGTATTGTCCAGCTGCATATCAGGAATTGTTCATTTTCAAATTTCATAAATTACTACTAATGTTCCAATGCAAGGCGTGCCATTTCATAAACACCGTGACGAGTCTTGTTACCGCCAATGAAGCTACATGCCAAACATATTAGATTTTTCAACCAATATAAAACTGACATCTTCACTTACCCTCCTGCATGAACAAAGATGCATCCATCAATCTTGTTGATTTGGCTCAGCTCCTGATCACGGAATCCTCTCCAGCTTTATATCACATTAGCAATATTTCCCATGATACATCCATACGCATAGTTACCTCTCTGGCAAGCTCTTTCTATTCTCGAAACCTTCAGGGCGAACAGGTACACACTGGATACGCCAGTTGCTCTCAGGTGCAGTAGATTCGGGATACAACACATACAAGATGCGCTTATCATCATCTGTCAATCCACGCTCTTGTTCCAAGCTCAGCAAATGTTCTTTCCAAGGACAGGGACGCTCTAATGCAATCACACGACCTGAAGGATGCACCTGCTCTCGCTTGTCAAGAGCATCTACAACAAGTGCACGTGCAGGTAACCATGCAGATGCCATGCTTTGTACATACTCGGCCAACTCATTACCAGCCATATCAGAAGCCACAACGAAACGAGCATCGGTTTCTGGATCAGTAAGGGTTTCATTCCATGAGGGATTTTTCTTGGCAACACGTTGGGGCAAAGAAGTAGGAGATTCCTTGTACAAAGGGGTAATGTTGCTAGGATATGCACTGATACCGTTATCATTAGCATCAAGCGCTTCTATAAAGTCCTGCATACCACAATAAGTCATTCTTGTGTCATACAATATCATTGACATGTACTCACATTGTAGGCTTTTTGAAAGATGATATCAATGTCCTTATCCGTTTCTGGGCGACCAAGAATGTTGGCAATCACCTCACGTCCAAAATGCCTATGTTTTTTTTTTTGCATGATTGTCAATTCCCGAGATACAACATGACTTGTGTGACATGACCAACTTACTTGTAGACAAGACCTGCCGAACTTAATTTGGTAGTGTGTTGGTCATCGAAAGTTTCTGTAAATCCACGCTGCACCATTATATGTCAAAGGTTAATTGATGCATATACGTACTTTCTACTTGAGCATTACCTGATGATGGTCATATCGCTGTTGTGCAGGATCATAAACACCTCCTACGTCAACAACGACGGAACATTCAGCAAGTTTGGCAGGATCGCGAGTACGAATGAGACTGGCACCCTTAAAGTCATTGGTCTGCTTGAGCATCCATACTGCCAAGGCTTCATCGCTGCAAGAAAAAAAAAAAGGAGATCAGTGGCCATTGGCATGTGGCACTATTATTCGCTTTACCAGTGGAAATGGCCACTATGGGTACCAATAATCTGAAACGCAATTCCAACGTCAATACGAGAGTTATTTCATATAAGAACCACACGCATACCTTTGACATGGTGTGGCGCACAAAGGATCGAGGGAAGAAACGTGTCAACACAATGAAGAAAGACGTTCAGGTATTACACGCGCTGTTGCTAGGATAGGTGTTAAGCCACTTTAATGCAGAAAAATCGGTACTAGTACTACTTGAAACTATGACTACGCGAACAAGGAAGGGAGTGAAAAGGATTTAAAAGCCCTTTCCAAAGACAGCAGGGGCAAAACCACAGTAGCATTGCCCTTCAAAGCAGCTCGACGTCAAAGGTTTACCGATATCAAGACCTTCGCATTTTTTGGTACAGTCTGGAACGATGTTATCACACTTGAAGCGGTCTGGATCATTGCAACCAGGCAAACCATCATCACCCTCACGTCTTGCAAGCCGTTCAGGAATCCATGGTGTACGCTTGCTCATGAATGTCGTATCCACTGCAAAGGCAGTTGAACATAGAGCGAATAGAACATAGAGTGATTTTGACAAAAGCATTATATGATAAAAATGATGTACAAAAGAGAAAGACGCGCTCCATTGTGTGAATTATCGTTTTATACATTTGATCTAATATTGCATTTTAGGAGGAAGATTAATTTTTACAAAGGGGATGTATCTATTTATGGAAGTAATGGGATGATAATGAGGAGTGGAAATACATGCGATGAAAGGGATGCGTATTGGAGGGTGATAGGAGAAGTTGTCTGAAATATCACGCTTGGACTCTATCGGGTATATTTGGGTGGAGCTCCCCATTCAGGTCGCCAGCGTGTTGGTGTTTGTTGGGATGATTGAATGCCTTGCTGTTTGGTAGTCTTGCTGTTCTTTCTAGTGTTGCAAGGGCATTGGGTACTGCAGGTGGTACCCCATGCTGAATCCTGCGTAATGGGCCATCGTTGAACCCAAAAATGATCAGTATTGGTTGCCGCCGTGCCTTGATCGTTACGGTCTTTGTTCATCTTGTCTCTGGAACGGCAGAGTGCCTCCTCATAAGTTGGAGGTGGGGGAAGGATCATTTGTCTATCGCCATTGTAATCACCAGCAGCTCCTTTGGTCAACCGACAATCCAATAATCGTATGGGAGTTTCAAGGGTTATCCTCCGTGTTTTCTTGTCGTTACTGCAATCAAGGACCACATCAAGATATAACCAGTGACTTATAGTGATGCTGCTGTGTGCCATGGTAGGTCGTAAAAAATGCTCACATGATGGAACAGGCATTACAAACCAACCATCAAAGTACTCTCCTACATGGACCTTTTCATTGAGGAACTTGAGATTGAGCAATTCTCCTTGTGTGAGATTATCCGATTGGGTAGGTTGGGAAGAGGAGCTTAAGGGATATCTCTCCAACACATCACTGTAAAAGCTTGCTTTTTCAGATAATTGAACTTGCTGCGTCTCAGTAGGAGTGTCGTTTTCATCCTGGTGGTTGCCACTGCATGGATGGCGATACTTGCCGCTAAGAGCCGTGATAGCTTGCTTAGCTGCTTGCATGGCTATCTTACCCTTGTCCTTGTTGTCGCTGTCATCGCAATCACTGCTGCTACTGTTACGAGGCGAGTCTTCACATGGATATCCATATGCCCATTTAAGAATCATAGTCAATGTCTCATTGTCCTTGCACAGACGATCTGTTGTAGAGCGTTTGCTGCTGTTGTTGGATGGTACCTTGATGGCATAATCTCGCTTTTCGGCAATTCGAGCTGTAATTGATCGAATCTTGATATCTTGCTGCTGTGGTTCCAAATGGACATGGACTCCAAGGCTGGTGCCAATAGCAATAGCTGTACGGTCAATTCCAAGCTCATAGCGTACTCCTGCTTCATTCTCTTTGATCGGTTTGTTCCAGTTGTTGATAGAACGCCCTGCCATCGAATATGCCAGCTGATCATGTTGCTCATCCAAAGACAAGCTCGCAGGTCGGTGGGTATTGTATTCATCACCCATCAATAAATTGCCAGTGCCTTCTCTCCCTGTAAGATCAAAATATCGATCCAATGCCATACGTTGCTGATTGCTGCTGCTGGATGAAGATGATGCTACTTGTTCATTGGAGGGTAATAGTAATTCTTGTTGTTGTTGTTGTTGTTGAAGAAAACTAACCCCTAGCAAGCTAGGCATTGATTCAATAGCACGAACAACTTGTAAACATACTGAAGCAGCCAATGTGGATTTATTGTTGAAGCTTGCCCAATCAAGCCATGAACTGGCATGGTAGTCGCTACCACTCAGAGGTGAGCGTCGTAGTGTTGCAGTAACTGTATAACCAATATCAAGACGTCCTGGGATAGATAGTGTTGTAGGCAAATAACCAGGAATAGGAAACTCGAATGGAAAACGTTGTACACCTGGAGGCATCATTCCTTGCACATTGGGAGGGGCCAGTGAAAGCTCTATGCGGTGCAAGTTTGTTTTAATTGGCTTGCTGGACTTTTGCATTAGTTCTACATGTGTTTCATGTAAGCATTTCATAATTACGTGACTATATTCAATTGTGATGACGAACATACCTTTCCACGGATAAATGGTTTGAGTACCTGCAAACACAAGCTGTATAGGGCCATGGACGCGGGTATATTGCTCAAAGTTGACTATCACCTCGCCCCGTACCATGCTGATACCGGATGTGTCGCCTAGATAAGTGACAGGTTCATCGAGGATAAGTCGAAATGTCTGATTTCGTTGAGGTATGGATGCCATGACCAATAAATGTAAAGGATAGATTAAGAATAAAGAAGTGGTTCATCAATCGTTAAAAGATCATCCATATATATACATATGGCGACAACCCCAGATTTGATCCAGATCGATCCGCAGCAAACTGGAGTGAGCGGACACTGTAGATCACAGCGCAGTATGGTGACACAATATACCCAAAGATGCGTGGCATGAGTCATGCAAGCAGTACCATTGTATGATGACAAATACTCGATCGCACATGCCATCTTCTTCCAAAAGCATCGAATTATATGTCTTGCCATTTACATGCCAAGCATTAACTGGCGTCATGTTATCTTACAAAGCTGTCAACTTGACAGGCAGAGAATTGGTTATCCCATGATTCAAACAACATATTGCCATGCATAAGATGTAAAAAGAAAGTTCGCCAGTGGAATAAATACAAGAGGTAAACAACATGGCTGCGGTTTGTGTTACTGTTCAATCCAGAATCCAGTTGAGCGAGTCAAAATTGACAGTACCAGCAATGAACGCCACATTGTACAAGCTCCGATTTTGGTTCCACATGATGGTTCTTTGATGATGCACCTTCCCGTATAAGCGTAGTACGGCTTCATTGCATTGATTACTAATCCTGGATGAAGTATGCCGTTGATGCTTACTTCCTTCTTCTTCTTCAATACCATCGCAAACGACTGCTACTGTGCATGATGCATGGTCAGGACACATGTACAACATCCTCCGTATAAGTCTTCTTGTAACCATCACCAAAGTTAATGAATGATTAGACAAGTCAGCAATCATCCATTGTAACAGGTTCCAGCATATAGTCTTAGATAATCGCACTCTTGATCGATCCATGCATCAAGTTTTCCATGATACAGATACAGATTCACATTGGCAACTTCCGAGAATCGGGAATGCGGGGAATATCGGTGTACCAATCTCAAACTTATCACGATCATACTTGATGTGTAATACGTAATATACAACGTACGAGTGGTTTTATAAGCCACGCACTTTCAAGAACAAGGATGCGATTTGAGGAAGATAGAGACTGAGATTGACTAGTAGGAGCAGTAGTAGTAGTTGGATGCCGAGCTTGCAGCATTTTGATCTTGGGGCTTCAAATAAGGAGACACTGAATACAAATCAGAGAACGCACGATACACAACACTCCTCATCAATTGTAGAAGCATATATGATTCTTGCGATATCGTACGCTGTAAGAACTAAGGAGGTGCACAGAAATGCATGTTAAATTTTGTACATAAAAGTGCATATTGTAGGTGTACATCAAAGAATAGTTGTCTCAAACTCGATGCTGGTATGCACGGTAGGAAAAAGGGGGCCAAGTCATGGTTTTTTTGTGCAGGAGAAGCATTCTGCACACATTCACTCCTTTTCGTTTACTTTTCTTTCTCATTCCTATATGGTCAAAGCCAACATTAGCATTAAAACGGCAGATAATCATAGCCAAGATTACGCTTCACCCAAGGAGCATCCATTTCTGTATTATGGAAAAGCTACAGAGAAAATGATCCCTATGACAACTGCTTCCACCAACCCTTCCACAGCTTTGAATCTATCGTGTTATCAGAGCAAACAATCATCAACATTAAATGGTGACACTATGCATCATCCATCGATTATTGAACCACTTTGGGAAGATAAGCTAAGCGATATGGAAGAGCATCGTGACACAGTAGCAGTATCAACTTCACTACCAGCAGACAATTGGTACGCGATCCTTTTCAAAACACCCCTTGTTCCTGTATCACGCGGCAAACAATGGCATATTGCATTTTCATATACGATGGCCTTTTTAATGGTTGCCATTATGTCGGGAGAGTTTATGATGAACCATGAGCTATCTGGTAACAATGGGACCATACTATGAAGTAAAGGAAATACTAACAAGTTCATGATAGGTGAGTTTTTTGAGTTCGATCCATTTAATTTCATGATTGGCCCTTCGGCACAGACGTTGATCCAGTCAGGTGCGCGATATCCGCCATGCATGCGTAATACAACAGCAATGCCGCCAGAGGAACAATACATTTGTTTTGCGCAACCATACGAAGCTAATGGTCATGCTGGCATCAAAGATAACAACAACCAGCCTGATCTACCCGACTTTAATAATCCACGACAGTCTCTTTGTTCACTGCAGCATGTGTGCGGTATGGGAGGATTCTTAAGACCATCAGTGCCTGATCAGACCTTTCGCTTCATCACACCACTCTTCGTTCATGCTGGTCTCGTTCCGTTGCTATGCAATATTGCAGGTCTCTTGACGATTGGTCGTAGTCTGGAACGCGTCACCAACGCTGTACGCATGTTGATTATATACTTCGTTGCTGGTACCTTTGGTCATATATTTGGAGGGAACTTTGTACCCATTACCAAGTGCAAGTATCAATGGCTGCATGAATAATATGTAAACAGCAAGCTTACAATATTGATATAGTGGCAGCAGGAAGTAGTCCAGCAATCCTTGGCTTAGCAGGATGTTTGCTCGTTGACTTTGTATTGACTTGGCGTCATATTACAAGACCAAAGCGCCACTTTGTCAAATTATTGCTCATTACTGGTATGTTATCGATATCAATATGAAAACGTAATGTGACATACTGAACCATCTTGTTTAAAGGATTATGCTTCACGATGGGATTGATGCCAGGGTAATATTTATATGAATGTGGAAACAGTATAGAATTGATTTTTAAATGTGTTATTCAGGGTAGACAATGTATCGCATGTAGGAGGATTCTTGGCTGGACTTTTGATTGGAGTCATCTGCATCCCACCTGCTCATGGAATTACCAGGCGAGGCACATTATATCTTTGGATAGCACGTTTTGCTGCTTTCAGTATCCTGATAACAATGCATATCGTTCTCAGTAACCGCTTTTTCGATCGAGATTATCATGTAAGGAAGTGCTATTATTACTTTCACCAATGTATGATACTAACAGGAATGTCTAGTATTGTCCCTTGTGTCGCTATATTTCATGCATGCCACTGAATGGCTCTTGTCGTCTGGATAAGACTTAGGATAGTCTGTATCGGGTGGCTCAATTGCCCACGTGTCACAGACAGGATACTCCGCTTACTCTTCCTCTGTATATACCACATACGATCATTTGCGTTTGGAAACTGTCGTAATCAAGAATAGCTGCAAAACAAGGCCAAAACAACAATAGGATAGAGATGACTTTTTACAAGCGATAAAGATGACGATTTTTTTTTTGAGTACAATGTGTTCTCCTATAGATTTGTATGTGTACATCCTAGAAACAACGGGGATACGTAAAAGGAATGTTGTGGAATCGTGGATCCAGATCATGTGATTTCGTCAAATGAATAAAGAAGTATATCCGACAACGACGAGAAACGTGTGACAGCATGGTGTGCTCGTTGCTTCGATAATAGATGAATACAAATTCTCTGCACTATAACAAGCATGTCAATAAGAACCTGGATTAAAATCTATCACTTACACTCCCGTAAAGATGCTCTTGATGAAAAAAAAAATTGTTGCGGTGTACCGGTACATTCAATTGGTGAGTCTCAAACATCGTGGCATCAGTTAATAATTTTCTGACATCCAATCACAACAGTTTCGTTGATACTAGATATGTATTCCAAAGGAAAATGACAATACGATATACCACTTGACGATTACCAAGCTAGCATGATCGAACTTATACAAACAGCATTTCAATGAGATGCATTCCTTCCGCCTTTGTCCATCCACCCCCAAATGTCTCAATTACGAATCGGTAGAAATTGATAAAAAATTCACTCTCATTGACGCAAGTATTACTTTGTCTCTAAAGTCAATATCAAATCACAAACAGTTGGTGTATATATCTAAGTATTACTTGTACCAAACTCATTAGAAAGCATACGTCATTCATCCGGGATACATGATATATTGATATGGGAGAGTCATAAGAAACTAAATGAATATTATTGCTTAGGGAGAGAATATACAATCAAAGATGGTCATTGAAGAAATGATAGAGATAATGCAAGTATGATTTTTAGTCGCTGTCGTCCAACTCATCCTTTTCTTCTTTGCGATCATCAGGTATTGATGCATCGTGCATGTCTTCATCAATATCTTGGTCACTACTGCTACCGAGACTTTCGCTCCTAGCGTCATCCTCTTCTTCATCTTCATCAGCCATATCAACTTCTTCCTCATCCTCTGCAATAAGATCTTGATCATCGGTTTCATTATCGGTTCGGGTAATATCCCGCTCTTCTTCGTCACTTGCATCAGCAACATCTTCTTCTTGTGCAAATGTATCCTCATCCTCTTCCTCGTCTTCACCTGCTGATTCCTTTTCGAGATCTTCTTCATCCACTTCCTCTCCATCTTCAATCACTTCGGCGTCGTCTTGTTCCTGATCTTCACCAATCAATGCATCCTGTTGGGCCTCGTCACCTGAACTATCACCAGCTTCCGAATCGTATTCAAGAGGGTCGTCCTCTTCATCACTGGGCTTAAAATCAAGATCATCTTCCTCATCATCATCGTCATTGAAAGTTGCTGCTGATGCAGTAGCTACTGCTGTTCCTGCAACTGCTGCTGCAGTTGTTGATAATGCTTTTTTCGAAATTGGTGCCATCTTTTCTTCACTCATACTACTATCATTAATTCCACAAGCTTGAATATAAGAGTCGATCCCCGTGTATTCCGATTGTTCAATAAGAGAAAATTCGATGGTTTTGTCACTGATAGCTGATCCCAATGGTGAATGATTTTCTTTGAGTACGAGAACGAGATTGAAAGTATGCTGCATAATATTGCAAAAGTATGTCGATGAAATGCTGTCGAGTGGGAAAAAGATTGCTGGTTTCTTGAATCCGTAGAGGATACCTTGGGGTAAAAAGTATAAGCATCCTTCCTTGGCTTTAAGATATGTATTTGCATAACACCGAATCGTGTTCCCATCTTCTTCCATCATTCCTACGACGGGCTTCCCTGTTTTTGATGATTCAATCGTAGTTTGGAACGCTTTTCGACAAGGACGACTTGTTGGAATTTGGCCGTTAGCACTCAAGAGTGAGAGCAAGCGATCACGTTTTTGGCCAGACTCAGTCAGTATCTCATCTGCTTGATCTCCAGTGCGTTTGATCACCAATGGATTGGGCGCCTTGTGTGGGATATTAAACACGACAGGGTCCATACCCGCCTGTTTAGAGAATAGAGCAAATGTATCACCCTTGGTTGCACCAGGACTTGGCACACATACTACGAGCTGCATATCTTCCAATGTATATGAAAAGTCGGTCTCCTCTGTCTTTGGGTTCCTAAGCACCAGTATCTTTGACGACAACACCAAAGTATATTTTTTACGTGCAGGCAATTGAACTGATATATCTGAAATGCTGACGGCATCTTGTAAATCAACAGCATGGTGGTCGATCTTTGCTCTTTTGCGTTCGCGTTCGCCATGAAGTATTGACAGCTTTTCCGCGTAATAAGCTATTAACCGCTGAATCACTGGTATACTGTCAGGAGTGGTGCGTGTCAATTCTTCAACGCTCAATCGTAGTTCAAGGTCTTCGATTTCAGAAAGCCATGACATGATGGTATTAGAAGATATGAAGGATATATTTTGTATCGGTGGTGGTCAGCGTGAAGGTTGGACTCTGGAAATTCGCATTGGTTGCCAGCTTAATCTTCCAGCCACCTACATTTGACACTCCTTTGGCATTCATTAGACAACTCAAATGATTTGTAGCATACCTTTATAATAAACTGTGTCACTCATTGTTTTTCTGTGTAATGCAAATCACTCTTGTATAGCTCACTAATATCTGGAGCACACCATCCCACAACCTTCCATAGCAAAAGATATAGTGATACACAAAACATGACTTGGCAATCTTCCTAGAATAGCACATTAGATACCTTCATACACAACCATTCACAAACCAATCAGAGATTATGCTTCGAGATGGAAATATCACATCAATGACTATAAACTACAACGATCAGCTCGAATCATAAGGTTGCAAGATATGAGATACGCACAAAAGCTTGTACGGTACATTTGGCTATGTAGGCGATCAAAAAGGTGTGATAAGAGAAAGAAGATCTGTCAGAAGACTACTTCCATTTTACGTAAAAGGTACTCGCACCACGATATATCAAATTGTAACAACATTCCCGGCAGGCATTTTATCACTCTCCCCTCTTTCTGCGATGTTCGCATTATAAAAGAATGCATTGTTCCGCCTCAGACAAAGCGCATGAATGAAAACGACGAACATCCATGCATAACCAGGCTACAGTAAAATTAAGACAAGTGACAATGTTATTCATTGGCAGGCAATTACATTGATATGAGCAACCACTATCCAGCTGGCGTAGATAACACGGTGCGGATAGCATAAACCATGCGTTTTACTATTCACGCTCATGGCTTTGTCCCACATAAATTATGTTGTACTTTGACTTCTCTGTACTATGATGCCAAAAAAAAAGAGATGCTTAAATCAACATGTAAGTCTCTTGTGCTTATGTGCACAACACGCGATAGAATACTGTGGTAGCAGAAGAAATAGTAATACTACACAGATATTTTATTTAAAGGTGACACCTAGATATCTCCTACAATGTCAATACAGTATGCCTTCAAGCTCGAGTGATCTAGTTATTTCAGGTTGCTGCACTTATTGGGCATGATGGAAAAAGGCACGTGAAGGATGCAAGGATGGTTAAGGCAAATCATATGACGTGGCATGGTTGCCATTTTTGCTCGGAGAAACATCTTCCTTTTAAAGACGAGCTATACATTTAAGTTTCTTGTTCACTATTATGCATTACGAAAAGATTGCACTTGTTCTTGGATCGACCGGTCAGTATGTTACCAGCATTCAATTGCTGACAATAAAGCATGTTCAGATAAATTAACTCGTCTCATCTGCAGGTGCTGTTGGCAAGGCATTGGTGAAAGACTTACTCGTCAATGGCGAGTATCAAAAGGTTATTACTGTAGGCCGTCGTCCTGTGCAACTCGATTCAAGTGTCCCTCAAGAAAAGTTGGCAAGTATTACCAATCCACGAAATATATTGGCAAAGTAACTGACAGATAAAGGTGACATAGGAGCAAAAAACAGTTGATTTCGACAACCTGGAAGAACACCGTGACAAGTTCAAGAACGTAAAGTAAGCAAGATAAACATGAATGGGAGGATGATGGAAGGACTAATGAACGCTGCTTTAATACGAAACAAGTGATGTTTACTGTTGCCTTGGTACCACTCGTGCTGATGCTGGAAGCAGTGAAGCATTCAAACGTATCGACCAAGGTTACGTGCTTAACTCTGCAAAGATCATTGCAGAAGAGAACAAATCATTGAATGATGATGCATCCACACCCTCGTCCTCTTTGTCTCCGGTACACTTCCTTTATTGTTCATCTGCTGTAAGTACTCTTATCGCTCTTCAAAGGTCAACAATGCGGAAGTACTCATCACAGGATAAAAGCATTCAAATCCAAATTCGCCGTTTCTTTATCCTCAGTCGAAAGGTCAAACGGAACAAGGTATCATAAAGACTGGTTTCCAACGTGTTTCTATTTTCCATCCTGGATATCTGGAATTGGAAGAGCCACGGCCCAAAGCACGATTGCTCGAAACGACATTCGGTAGCATTCTTTCCCCTGTCAACCGATTTTTCAATCTGCATCTTGCTGTCCCCGTCACCCGTGTTGCTGAAGCCATGCGCAAAGCTGCAGCATCTGATGTATCAGCGGAACAAACTGGTGTCATTGGTAAAGAAACAATCGTAAATAGATACATCAATAAAGAAATCGAGGAAATGACTCTATAGCCATTATGAACCAGAAAACGATGTCAACACTGATTCAATACAATGGATTCAATATGCTTTGTTGAGCAAAATTGCTTTATTCCAATTTATTGTACCCATATTATGTTTATCTCGGATAAGTGATAGTTATAAACTGTATAAGCTACTGGAGGTGCCCGTAATATTCGTCAAATGAAAAATTCAGAATCCAGGCACGGTCTGGCGATCTGACAAAAACCTTACGTTTAACTGACACGCACCTTGCCTAAGATGGTAGGACAGAACACCTGGTCTACCTTACAAAAACCTGGAATTCCACCCTACAAAAAACTTTACATTTACCTATCAAAAAGCTGGCAAACATGTGATCCAATACGGTGATACTAGAACCTGGTATATCCTACAAATCCGGACATTGTACCCTTCAAAAAGGGTTTTGATACGGACACCCCCCTCTCCTGCGTATATGTCTTCGGGACACCCTCCCTTTATTTTTTAGTTACCCTATATGTGTCACAAACGTTCAACAAGATCTATCTATAGTGCACATCAGGCACATCAATGCTGCACACACCAATGGATATATGTACATGTGTAACTGATATTACTGTGAAATCACTAAAGATATAGTTATACCAGCCAAGTTTCGTGTGTGCATAATTGCGAGTCATCATCTCCGTTTCATGAACGTTGGGGAGCTTGTTCGTAATAAACATGAAGGCGTATGTCTGTTGCCACTCTTTAATCTTCTCTTTTATTTTATTCTTAATATGAATGACCTTTTGGATAGAATATTTCATGGGACACCTTCAAGTGTCGACAAAGAAATCCGCCAAAATCATGCCATTCATTTCAACTTTGCAGTTTCATCAAGTGTAGCGATAAAAAGAAGAAATGACTCTCCAATGCATTCATAGAGGACTGTATCGCAGTACTCATAATCTAACACAGGTCAGCCGAACGAGAAATAGGGGTACCAACAAAACCAATTGTCCATGGCAAATGGTGCTCAAGTTAATACATCAATGTGCAACCGACCTTACCCAGCCACAGTTATAAGGCACATGGCGAGTCTTGCGTGTTAGTGATATCGATGGGCACAAGCATAGCGACAACAATGATAAGAAACTGTTCGGATATTATCATGCTCATCGTGAGCTAACTCTCCATATTGAGCAGCAAATTAAGTCTATGACAGAGCATGCAATCAAACAAAGTTCGGCAGAAGATACGAGATGATGACGAATGATATGATCATCTCTATGAGGGATATATACAATCTTCGTGCAAAGATTTCCAAACAATAAGCAAGACGAATTACGAAGTTATCGCATTTCCTGATGACACAGTTCTTCCTTGATTGAACGATGTTACACTTTGAGATATGCCGTATTTTAACGTGTCATGTTTTTATATGTTATTAAGGATGTGTATTTTAAAGAGATCTATTCTAGGTGCTACACTCGAATGGGCCGAACTTGTTCGGTCTGATAAAAGGATACAAGAAGCATCCCAAGCCCACAGTGGCCGATCCATCCATAAGAGTGTATAACGTCAACAACTCCTTCTACCACCTCCCACTACTTGCAATACATGATTCCCAATCTAACCAGGGCACCGATGACAGGCTCACTTCCAATGGCTAAGGCAGTAGTCCTCAAATGCAAATGATAGGGCCTAGATAGGGCAGACCACACTGTCGCACGTAAATCATGCTGCCAACAGTACTTTACAATAAAGCAAAGCACCATCCCATTCCACCCATAGCAAATAAAGTATTCGCCATATCAGTAGTTGCTGCCATCAAGCGACCTTTCTGGCTGGCGTCAGAGACACATCATGCATCACAAATAGCGTAGGCACAAATAATCCAGGTCTTGATTCAATAGTACACAGAAAGATATAAGCATGATGAGAAAACATCCAGGGATTCAGTACGAGTGCATGGAGATTGATATCCACAAGGGAGAAGAATGCTACGGCTCCAATAACACCACGAGTTGCTGTGATGATACACAAATACAAGACATGAGTTGCTGATAGCTGTTTCCAGGTAGAGCATTGAAATGACACATGACAATAACAGCCATAAGATGATCCAAGATCTTGATGACACCAAATCGGTTTCTTGTTGTAACGAAATCCATCCAAAGTCATAATGTTGATCGTTGTTTTCCATGGTACCAAAGGGATACATGACAATGCCCACCGTAAGCTCCACAGAATACACTTGACGCCTCCAAGGCAACTTGCTTGCTTCACGATCATCCATCTAGAAAAAAACATGCTGATCAGCAAACATGGTTTCATATATATCACTTGAATGATACTTATCTTTGATGATAGTGGATTGATTGAACATGGCGTGACAATAACACGAACTGCTTGCATTGTTTCATCAAGAGAATACAGTCAAAGGCATTAGAATGATGCTTGAATGTCGATGATCACAAGGGAGCTAAAAGAGTTACATACCAATAAATGCCATTGAATCCATTTGAACAATGCTTGTATGACCAGGGCAATAACAAGTGATAGAAAGGAATGCCAAATGTACCAATCCATATCGCCTACTAGCATGGTCCCGATATACCAGATTACAGATGACCCACATACATGAGGCCCTCACCAGTCAGCCTCGGTTCCATATACCGTGGATCCGCGTGTTCAAACGCTACAGAGGTTGCATTTTTGAATGACTTAATAAATTAAGCCTCGCAACGTGATCGCATTTGGTACTAAAGCACTGGGTGCTAAAGCACTGGGGAACGTTGCGCCTCCCTTTAGGCAATACAGATTGATACAATGACATCCTTGACGTGCAGCCAATAATAGTACAACCAAGCAGAAGCCTTCCAGATCCTAATGTCAATTGTACAAGTACACTTGCATGCAGGAACCATACACTGAACACTCTACCTTTCCCAGATTGCAACTGGATTCTTTGCCTGAACCAACTCGATCTCCATGCCATGGACCTTGCGCTGCTGCTGTTTTACTGTAAGGATTGTATTTGCTTTGTAGACAGAAGCTATGCTTACCCGTGAGACAATGTGTGTCGTCGCTGCTTGGTATCAACGCCTTGTAGCTGTCATGGATATCTTTCAAGATGCTGAACCTATAATAAACACGTGTGAGATAAACAGCAAGCAAGCCATATGAATCCAGAGCCAACGTACCCAAAATAGCAATGTAAAGACGTGCTGGGACATCTGCTCTTGAACTACGAGCACAAGGAATACATAGGACGACACATTGTTCTTTATAAACGAGAGCAACTTACAGTGTCACAGTGAGTCAAACTTGAACAGTAAAACAAGTGCAACGATTGAGCATACCTGCTGTGTTCAAATGAAGCTCGAGTCATTGGTCAGATCACGCGAACTTGCTGTTACATGAGACTTGAAAGAAATGTTGCCCATTGACCACGGATAGTGTGGGAACTGTTCACCCTATTGACGCTGTGCATTGAAGGCATTGGCAACAGTGAGTGAATTGCAGTTTGTAAATGGAGTTGCTCTTACCTTTGTGAAACACCGAGTGGAGAAAGAGAGGGAAGAAATGGGGCGCTCTTTCTTTGTTCCTGTCGCCTTTCATTTTATGCACACGTCATTCACTGCCACCCAGCTTGTTACAGCAGTTGTATATAATGTAGACATAAGCAATACCCTCTCAATATGAATAAAGTACAACTGGAGATATTTATTATAGTGCTATAGATCTCCCGAATAAGCTATTTTACTATGGACCAAAGTGACACTAATAGCCAGGTCTGTGCGCTGGTTCAATTATTTTATGCAAC